>LPNX010721471.1:488551-534424 GCA_001517045.1 Pseudotsuga menziesii | reverse complement strand
TCTCAAGTGGAAGAATCATTGCAAAAGGAGTAGTGAATCATGCTCAAAAGGTATACATGTTTTCACACTTCCTGCCTTACTCAAACCCCTCTGCTCTTCTTGTCCATGCTAATGAAGCTAGCAAGATATGGCATGAAATATTTTGCCATTTAAATTACAAGTATTTATCTGATCTTAGTGAGAAAGATATGGTCATAGGGTTGCCCAAGATAAAAATTTTCCAAAGGAGTATGCCAAGGCTGTATCCTAGGAAAACACCCAGAGCACACATTTGAGAAAGCTAGCCATGAGAGAACCTCTGCACCCCTCGAACTGATTCACAGTGATTTTTCTGGCCCATTCCCTCATATGTCCATGAGTCAGGCCAAATATGCATTGAACTTTATTGATGATTTCTCCAGGTATTGTTGGGTTCACTTCATGAAACACAAGTCAGAAGTTTTTGGCCTATTCAAAGTCTTCAAGGCTTTGGTTGAAAACCAGTGTGGAAGAAAACTTAAAGCACTCAGATCTGACAACGTTGGTGAGTATGTCAAGAATGAGTTTATTAATTATTGTGCAGATGCAAGTATTCAGATGCAGCATTATATCCCCTACACACCACAGCAAAATGGTGTTGCAGAGAGGAAGAACAGATCACTGAAGGAGATGGCAACATGCATGATGGAGACCAAAAATTTGCCACCAAAGTACTGGGACGAAGCTATCAACTGTGCAGCCTATATTCAGAATAGGGTGCCTCAAAAACAGTTGGATGGCATGACTCCTTTCGAAGCATGGAGTGGGCACAAGCCAGATGTGACCCATTTCAGGATTTTTGGCTCAAAGGCATGGGCTAGAATCCCGACAGAGAAGAGGAAGGCTTTGCAGCCCCAAAGCCAAGAGTGTATTTTTGTGGGATACTCTGAAGATTCAAAAGGGTACAATTTGATAAAATTGAGCACAAACAAAGCCTTCATTGAAAGGTGTGTTTAGTTTGAAGAAGAACCCCTTGCAGAAGTGGAGATTGGTGAAGCCTCTTCACCACCTGAACCTCAAGAAGTAAGTAAAAAGTTTGTTAAACATGCTGATTCTGATTTATCTGATGGAGATGAGTTTATTTCAGACCCAAACATCCCCAAAAGGCCTAAATGGGCAGCCAAGACACTACATGAAGCAGGACAGTTAGCTGGGGATCCCAATGACCCAAGGAGGACTAGATCTCAATTTGAGAGTGGTCTGTGCATGAAGGATCCTGAGTTTGATGAAAAATGCTATTTGATGGTGGAGTCTGATCCTAAAACATATGAAGAAGAAGCAAGATATCCAATATGGCAATATTCCATGAATGAGGAGTTCAACTCGCTACAGAAAAGCAACACATGGGAGCTAGTGGATCTTCCCCCAGGGAGAAAACTAGTACAGTGTAAGTGGGTCTATACGACCAAATTTGCTGCTGATGGTTCACCACTAAAGTACAAGGCTATATTGGTAGCTAAAGTCTACTCACAGGTTCATGGCATTGATTACAATGAGACTTTTGCCCCAATGGCAAAAATGGATTCAATCAGGCTAGCTCTAGCCATTGCAACATCAAGGCAATGGGAGGTACATCATATGGATGTAAAGTGTGCCTTTTTGAATGGTGATATCATTGAGGAGATATATATGCAGCAGCCCCAAGGTTTTTCTACTGACCATTCTCTTGTGTGCAGGTTGAGAAAGTCATTGTATGGGCTAAAGCAAGCCCCCAGGGCTTGGTATGCCAAGATATATAGCTTCTTGCTATCTCTGAATTTTGTTCGGTGCAAATCATATTCAAATGTCTATCTGAAGGTAATTAATGGTTCATTAATGATCATTGTGTTATATGTTGATGACCTCCTCATTACAGGAAGCTCACAGGCTGAGATTGCTTCCCTAAAAGGAGCTATGAACCAAGCCTTCTCCATGACAGATTTGGGGCTCTTAAGTCAATTTCTGGGGCTTGAGATTGCTCAAACCAAAGCTGGAATCAAGGTGCACCAGTCCAAATATGCATTGGATTTTCTGATCAAATTCAGAATGCAAGATTGCAAAGCAAGCAAAACTCCTTTCCTTTCAGGAGTGAAGCTGGAGGAAGATGATTCTCCATCGATGCTAAACAACACTTTGTATAGACAGTTGATTGGATGTTTATTGTATTTGAAACATACTCGACCTGATCTTTGTTATGCAGTCAGTGTTGCTTCTAGATTCATGGATCAGCCCCATGAGATCCATTGGAAAGAAGCAAAGAGGATCCTTAGCTTTGTTCAGGGAACAAGGACACATGGGATTTTATATAAGGCCAATTCTGACCTTGAGTTAATTGGTTTTACTGACAGTGATTGGGCAGGTGATAGCACTGATAGGAAGTCCACTTTAGGTTATGTGTTCATGCTTGCAGAAGGGCCAATCAGCTGGTCAAGCAAGAAACAGAGTGCCATTGCACTCTCATCTACAGAAGATGAGTACAGAGGAGTTGTCAATGCAACAACTCAGTGTTTATGGTTGCAGGGTTTACTTGGAGAGTGTGGTTTCGAACCTCAGTACTCAACTACCATCTACTGTGATAACCATAGTACCATTTGAATTTGCAAAGATCCAGTTCAGAAGCAGAGAACCAGACACATTGAGATTCACATGCACTACATCAGAGAGCTTGTGCATGATGGCACCATTCACCTACTCTTCTGTTCATCTTCAGAACAAGTAGCTGACATCTTCACAAAATAATTTTGTAAGAATACCTTCAGCAATCTCAAATCACTGCTGGGGATTGCTGATCATGCTGTCAAAGCATGAGTGGAGACAAGATTCTACAATTTTGTTTTACAGTCCATGTTTAAGGGAGGATTTTCCCGAGTTGGTTTTGCCTCTTTCCTTGGTTGTATGGACATTGCAGTATGTAAAGGGTGACTAAGCCTTGTTGCTAGGCCCTATATTTTTGATTTATTACTCATAAAGTCAAGATTAAGGGGGGGTGTTAGAATAATCAACCCATAGTATTTACCCACTTAGACATTATTTCATTTATTTTGTCTTATTTGCCTAGTCCATGAGTCCCACCATGTGCAAGTTGCTAATTGCCTATCCATAGAGGTCAAACTTGCCATTATTGACTCATGGAGCGCTTGGGAAAGCCTTAGGAATAAAATATACTTTATTCCTAGCCTCCTAGGCACCCTTCTACTTTTTCTACTTTATTGCCTGCTTTTTCAGTGTTTTAAGGCACATAGGAAAGCAAGACTAGGTGAGGTGACTCAGCTTTGTTGCCTCTTCCTCCTCCACTCTTTCCTCCATGCAAAAGCATTTATGAGCTACCATTTGACCACTCTTTAGCTTTCCCATGTGCCCTTGCTAAATCGTGGGGTCCTTGATAGATTTGGGATCAGCTTTTTACACCTATGGGGGATTTGCCTATTTTGGGTAAGCCTGCTTTATGCTAGATTTGGATGCTTCCTTATGCATTCGATTTGATCATGTATTCTATATATTCAGCAGCCTATGTTATTACAAGGTTGTCTATTGTACACTCAGTTAATATAATTTTGTGTTACAACTCCATATTCAGTCTCCATTGTTGATAATTTTGCATGATCAATTGTTAATTGTTGTGGGTGAAATTAATCTACTGCAGGCCTGAATTTCTACACTCCTAGACCCATAAACCATCTAAGTGCAGAGTCTTTAAGGGTGGCAGGAAATAGTTTTAACTTTTGTGTGTCTTGTAAAAAGTTATAGCTCCTACACAAGATGTCAAATTAAAAAAAAAAATTATCCGGATATTCAGTACTTTTACTGTAGAAAGCAGGTAACGAAGATGCTGGGATATTTTTCATATTGAAATCACATGCAAGATCCAAAATGGGGAAGCCAAAGGTTGTTTTTGTTTGTCCCTCATGTTCTCCTTCTCCTTCCATATGGTGTCCTATTTCCTAGTCACTCATAACAAGAGGATTCCTAAACCAATTGACACCTAACCTATCTCTCTTTGGGGATGTGATGAAATCCCAACGTTATCTCCTAGGCTGTTGTTGAAAAGCAGAATTTGTGGTAGATTCTACTTGTGAAATCACCAAATTTTGTGTATGACCAAAAAGGGAATTTACTCTTTCCATGTCCATAATGTCAACCAAATTGGGTTCTTCCTTTATTGGTGAAGTTTGAAGAGTTTGTGGTATCTCCACATAGTGTAACAGTTCAGCTTGAGGGATCTCAATTTCCTCTAATCCAGTTTTTATTCAACAGATTTTTGGGTGCTATTTCATTTTGTCTCCTTGCATGTATACCTATCCCTAGGTTTAGTTAGTGGTGGGGTTTTGTTTCCAAAAATATCTGAATGGATTTTAACGTATATACCTCTACTATCTCTAGGTCTCATCAAAAAATAACTGTAAATAACAAAACTTCTAATTAACAAATAAAATCAAAACACCTACGCTACAGATGGGTTTGAAGGAACCGATTATAACAGATGTGTGGGTTCTTACCTCTCATCTTATTGCCCCTTCTCCTCCAATTTGCAAAAACTAATCACACCAAAAGAAACAACCAACAAATCAATAGAAAAAAAGCAAAATACAAGCTTACATTGGAGCAAATCCCCGGAAACAGTGCCAAAATGTTTGGTAAAATATAATCAATTAATTTACCTTAAATTTAATTATCGATCGGGATATGTAAGCTTCGAGTTACTACACTATATGTGTGGGGTAAGATAATTTAAAGCTAATTCCTAGGGTGACTTCAATCTACTTCCATGCAAAGAGAAAGAACATAGTTCATAAAACTAACTACTTTCTTGACCAACAAAGATCAAAATCTATTAAGCAATTTCAAACCATACTAACTTTTAATCTATTTTCCAAAATATTCACATACCAATAACAAATATGCCCTTAACTTTCTAACTCTTAAAATCAAAGCAACTATACAATCATATGTTCAATCTTAAAGGGAATCCTGCAGTCAAAAGAGATTTTAAATCTCAAACTTACCTACAAAATAAATGCTATTGAATCAATCTTTAATGTTTCAAACAATTCCAACATAACTTCTCTAAAACTCTGCTTTAGACACACTGGATTTCTAAAACTGCTCCATCATCAAAAAGAAATCTGTTTCAAGTACAATAACTCTTCTACAGGAATTAGAATTTTATTACCTTTAAGATTACCAACTCTACTTCACACCAACATTGTCATTCACAAAATAATTATTGAAATGAATTTACCCATTCACTAATAAAAGAAACAACACTACTTGAACTCTATGCTCATAAAAGTGAATTGGAAAAAGAATATTTAGACAAAGCTAGAAAAGAGAGCTTTAACTAATCTATATTTCAACTCAATTCAATCAAACCGAGAGTTCTATCATTCATCATTAAATTCCAAAATCAATCTATGGCTAAAAATGGATGAGAAAATGAAGAAAATAAATCAAGACACACTAGAAAATACACGGTTTCAAATTTTAACAGGCTGCAAACTCTCTCTTTCTAATTTCATACAACTTCTTCACAATATTTGAAAAACAATGCATATTCTAAATTTCTTATACAACAAGTCTAAAAATACTAACCTACAGACTCTGGATAGAGGTTCAATCATTCAATTACTGAATCCTACAACATGATCTAGCTATTGGAAAAAAAGAAAAAGGGATTCAAATCCAACATATTTAACTACTCTTCCTATTTCCCTCAAATACACAATTCACCAAATTAAATCTGCAAATAAAGTTGAGATTAATCATGAATTAAATACTCTGTGTATACACGCTCAGTAACATAAACAAATCCAACGCAAGCATATATATATATATATATATATATATTCCCAATCATGAGTCTTGTAAATCCTGTTTATTCATTTATAAAACTACCGGTATACATGTATATAAAAACAGTATCAAGAAGAAATGATATATGAGTTTGCTTACAGTAATAGAAAGAAAACAAAACTACGCATATGTAACAAGGGTTGAAGGTGGGCCCTGCCTTCAACACTTCTAGATCTGGAACTGAAGATTTAAATAAAAAAACACAGTAGTAAATCAACAACTTAAAATCATAGTTTTACAGTATGTCATATCCCCCGTACTTTTAAGGTTTCACATATATATTTATAGCTTGAATTACATCATGGGTCGACCACTAAAAAGGGTCGACCCTACCCAAAAGATCTACGCTTATCCAAGAGAATGAAAACAACTAACAATTGATCAACACAAAAAATAGGTCAAAAAATCATATTTTATTTAGATCCTTTGCAAACCAGCAATCAAATAGCCTGGAACCCATGCGTTGTTGAAGATTAGGGCCCATGATTCTTGGACATAGCAAGGCTGCATAATGCCAATAGGTAGCTCATGGTCAACATGGAAGTGATTGAATGTAGAACCCATATGTTATTTCAGGAAAACAAATCCCCCAGATATTTGAACCATTCAATACATGCTCAGTGAGTGCCAGAACACATGCAGGATCGAGCCACTAGGAAAAAGAAAGTAACTGTGCAGGAAACAAGACTTTGACAAAGGATCAACATTTTTATTCATAAGTTAGAGTTTTCAATTATAGATTGAAATCCATTGAAATGATAAACAAAGTAATAAAAATACCAAAAATTTACCTATTTAAAGGACCTTGGGATATAGTCCTTGAAAATATATATTTGAACAAAAAATATATTACAATATAGGGTCAAAGATGCATGGTTCCGTATAAATTCGAACAAGAAATAGGGTAGTAAACAAACAAAACAGGAGGCCATCAATACTGTGTATTTGAATGAGTATTGAATCCATGGATGCTTTTAAATGCTTATATGTTATTGATTATATATTCTAGAATAGGTCTAACACAATTATATAGCATGCTTGTCTTGTTTGCTGATTGTTGAGAGAGTAAATTGCTGATACAAGCAAGAGTGGAAAATCTCAACGAGGATCTACATCAACAATCTAGAATAAGGTATGTTTCAAGATCCTTTAGTGTTAGATGTTTGGTTTCTCTTGCATATGGGAAAGGATTGATTTTTACGGTTACTCTGTCTATTGTGGTACCCTAAGCCATAGGAATTTTTCTCCATAACAAAGATGTCAACCACGTTGGTACGTCTTTCCTATATTAAGCTAGTTTCTCATGGAAAAATTGGAGGATTCAAAACCTCGAGGTTTAGAAGGCTGAGGATGCCCTAACATACAAGGATGCTAAGGTCTTTTATACTATCATGCTAAATGATAGTATAGAAGCCTCTCAAGCTAAGATGAAGGCTCTCCAATCATAGGGAATCGACACTCATGGAGTGTTTGGGTCCTTTTTTTTTTACTTTTCTGTTGAACAATTAACCCCTAGTTGCCTTGAATTTGTAAAATGGTGCATCGACAATTATTCCCCATTCGGAGGTGTTATAATGGACGCATCTAGGTCTAGGTTGTTGTGTCCTGTTAACTTTCTCAATGTACGAAACACCCTATTAATCCTTTCTGATTTTTCCCAAATGTCTAGTGAATATAATGAAGCTAATATAATTCACTCCTTTCAAGAGGCCTTAAACAAAAAAAAAGATGTTTTCCTCCGAACCTGTCTAAAACCAGAAAGAAAACTGTCAAAAACCTCGGTCCCCATTGATTTTGACATATTTAATGAAGAAAATCATTCTATAATAACCTTAGAATGCCATTTCTTAGGTATATATTCGAACCAATTCATCACTGAGCCTTTATTGAGCCTGATTTTTACCCTCAGTACTAGTTTAAACATATCTGGAATACTGAGTTAGTCTTCACCACCTGCATGTCTGCAATTCGACGAGTTCTTAGCCCGAAATATAAAAACCTAGTTGAGTAATTTCAGTCAGTCTAGAACCTTCAAGTTCCATTCTCTTCTTATGAATATGTTTTTGATTTTTAATGATAATGACCTACCACTCCCAAAAATGGTTTTGATGAAGGACATGCACAGGGACTATTGAAAATTCATGAATTCCCTCATGGCTCTAGTATATGAGATCCTCTTCCAAGAAAGGTTGCCAAGAGTACTACCAAAAATGAAAAACATGCTACAATAATCCCCTAAGAGAAGAATTGGGGATTGGTTTCTCTTAAAAAATAACACAGTAATTAGAGTATATGGGTTTACCCGTCAACCATATGTCCTTCCAGCATTTTTGACGCTAAGGGTGTTCGCACTAGAATTGATCAGGAAAAGGTTGAGTGTTGAAAATGAACATTTTATAAGTTTTAGGAAACACACAGACATTAATTTCCCATGGGAAGTAGTCCCTTTTACTGTTAAAAAAAAATTGGCCTTGCCAAAGGTCGAAACTTTGCTTAGAGAGAAAGGGTTTGTAATGGAGGCTGTAATTGACTATGACCCTCATTACATCATCTCCAATAGGAGGCAGATGAATAAGAGAAAACCTTTCAAGCATGTTGAAGTATCAGGGTTGGCAGAAAGGGACAACTAGATGAAGCACCCTGGAGAGTTTCTTTTCGATGAAGATATGCTGAAAGGGTCCTCCCCCTCTGCCCTGGCGGAAAATTCCCCTTAGACGGACCTCTCCTATATTATAGTCGTATCCACACATATCACACCTTTTTCCATCTTGTTTGATAGGGAAAATAAAAGATAATACCTAGAAGCCATGGATGTAGAGGAAGATGAAGCAGCCAGGACACCCAAGAAGGAGAAAATTGAAGAATCAGGTAAATGCACGGAGAGTACTTGAGCTAAAGGGAAGAATAAAATAGTGAAAGTTAAAGGTCCATCCTTCACGATTCAATAATACGCTTTCAGTAGTGTTCCTAAATAAGTGGTAAGTAGATATAAGTCTAAAGCTAAGTTGTTGGATAAATATAGGGAAGCTGGAAAAAGGGACTTGGAAGAAGTATCGAGATTGTGCGAGGAGGTGGAAAAACTACTAGGTCAGAAAATCTCTTTGGATACGGTTAAATACCTGACCAAAGGAACGTTGAATTTGGTCATGATCATAGGGGATAAGGTGGCGGATTTAGAGTTAAGACCTAAAAATAATCCCTAAAACTGACATAATTAATTTCCATCAAGGGATAAGTGATTTCCTTTATACTGATGTGCTCCAAGGTACTTTACAAATATCAAAATTAACGACTGGTAAGAAAAGAGTCAAAGAGATTCTCTGAAATGAGAGGGTGGAGAATAAGGCTCACTTGACCTATATTAGGAAGCTCTAGATCGATCTATCTATAGCAGACAGCCTGGTAGATAAAGGTGCCTCCACACAAAGGCTGCTAAAAGACAAGGAAGGTATGATCCAATTATTGAAAAAAAGTTAGAAATCCCTTCTACTCGGCTTATACAAACCACTGAATTAACTGATATTGAAAAGGATAAGGAAACCCTAAACACCGAGTTGATCGATTGTAAGGACAAACTACTCATATAGGAAGAGAAGGAGGGACAATGGAAGAAAGTTACTATAACATCCCGGTTTTGACCCTATTTGCATTAAAAATGTATATGATGTATATACTGTAATTAATCATGGTATGGAGCTAAAGGAAAAATCCCCACCATCGATTTAATTTTTTATGTTCTGGCGATTAAAATCATTGCCGATGTTGTGTTTTCCAGCACATTATAATCTTTGGGCATCATGTAAATATGCATTACAACCAGCTATGTCAACACAACCATAATGAAAAAGGGCATGATTTTTCTAAAGAATAGGGAGGGAAATTATTTGAACCTTTCGGCCATGGGGGAAAAGCCAAATGTCAAAGGGAGAACCCATCAAACCCTCAACTACCCATTTTTTCTTTTTCCCCAATCATTAAATTCTTCCAGAATGTGGTTAAGTTAGTTATTGCATGGAGTGGGAAGAGTATGGCAAAAAATTCGAATTGGGAAGAGAACCCATTTTTTAAAAACATGTTCTGACTTCCTTTTCAAGGAAAATGCCCAAAAACGTATGCCATTCTACCATACATGCACGTTCTTCATTTGGCTCACGCAAGGAAAGCTTAGGAGCTATTTTTGACCTCCACAATTTGGGGACCCTTGGTGCTTTTACTATCATCATTCATCCACGTTGGGTTGTTGTATGTGTGTTTTTTTTTCTTCCTGTGGACAGTCATTCTTCACTCTCCTCAGGCTGAGAATTTTGTTTTGCGTGATGATATATGGTTGGGTTTCTTCCCCAACGTTTTTGTTCCATTTATCCACCGTTTTCCAAGCTGAAAATCGATTTTGGATCTTGGGGTTGTTTTACCAACTTACCATTTCTGATTTTAGCTTCCAGGATGTTTTTGTCCATGCCCAGCATTGTAATTATTGTGTATTGTAGTCATTTTTTGCCACATTAGGGACAAAACGTACCTGGGATATGATTTGTTGTTAGTGGGTTGTTCTTACCCTCCTTGGCAATTAATTTTGTGGTTGAACTATTTTCCTCAACCCAGAAATGGTGTATATTACTGTGCATGCAATTGGTCTTTGGACTGTGTAGGAGTGGAAAGGAGTCTGCTTGACAAACCTAGTGTTTTGCAGGAGCCACATAGACAGAGCTAGAGGGATGTCTCTCTTCTCTACACCACTTGAATAGCACTGGAAGGGAAGTCATGTCCTGAGGGACTATGCAACAGAGAAGGGAATGATTCCTTGTGTTAGGTGTGTGTGGATGTCTTAGGAGTCAAACTACTTCTGGTGTAGGTGTCCTTACCTCTTCCGTGAGCCCAATAGCTTAACATACAATGATTCCATCTCCTGGTAACCTGATAAACCCAAATTGTTTGCTTGGTTATGTGTTGTTGTGTACTCTTGGCCTGATAAGCCCAACTATGTTGGCTTGACCGATTCTTGACACATATTTGGCTATGTGTGAGCCTTCTTAGTTTCCTTATTCCTTGTGGGAATCATGCCAATATCGGGGGTGGTAGTGTTGCTGAGAGATTAAGGAGCACACTGGCCTATGTTTGGGTGGAATGTTACAGTGACATAGCTGGTTGCGGGGAATTCTTGTTCATAAGATAAGTATTCTTGTGTTTAAATCCCTGCAATTACATTTGATAATGAATTACAATGAAAATGTTGAATGCTTGAATGCATGGTTTTTCTTTCACTGTATGGTGATAATGTATGCATGTTTTAGTTCAAAGCATTTCAATTTTTATGTGTATGTTCATGGGGCTAGTTTCCCGGGTAGATAGTAGCATTGGTATCATCCTCTTTGTTAGTTGGACGGTCGGGGACATTGCAGATACAGAGCTCTGGACTAAGGAAAAACGAGATTTCAAAGCAAAGCAAGCTGAGTTAGAAAAGGAGTTAAAGGAGCTAAAAGAAAAATCTCTGGAACAACTAACACATGTGACCCAATCACCCAAAATATATGGTGCAGATTCACTATCCCATTCCATGTCCTAGGTTAGTCTCAAAGCTATAGAGATCACTAGCCTAAGAAAATAAAATCAAGACTTGATGGACATGGCTAATGTGAGAGAAGAATTGAAGAAAAAGGTGGAAGAGCGTTGTAGAGAATTAGAGGGTAAGAATAGTGAATTGGAAAAACAAGTTTTAGGCTAGGTAGCTCTTATAGGGGTGAAGCACCTCATTTGGGACCAGATAATAGGGGAGGCTAATAAGTTAAGACCATACTTGAATTTTATCCAAGATAGGGAAAACATTGTATATGAGTCCAAGAAGCACATCCTGGCAGCGAAGTTAAACCTACATAAAAATTCTTTTGGACATGGATGAGAGTGCAATCAAATTGCTGAACAACTTGACAAACAAGGAAATCAAACATGAAACATCTAGGATAGGATCCCAATCATCACATTGTCCAGAAAGGTGGTTCACAAACACTGCCATTTAAAAATGGTCGAAGCAAAATGGAGTTTCGTGCACAAGCACAATGACGACTTCAGTACGAAGTTTAAACCTCTAGTCCAAAGAGGGCTCCCTTTCTTCTAGGAAGAAAAAGGGTCGATGCTGTCCCAAAAAAATTATTATGAAATATTGGTTGAGTGCAGGCAGGATCGTAGGAAATTTAAGGATATAGCTCAATAATCGCTTTCAGGAATGATCATTTTCAAAAAACATTGTCTAGGGAATTTGAGTAGTTATTCTATTTCAAGAATTTGTGCACAATGTTACCAATGCCTACTTATTTGGAGAACCTGGAAATCAGAGTATTGGCAGAATAAATGGTGCAGCTGGAAAGGGCCAACAACTAACCAATGGAAGGTGATAAAAAACTACAGCAGATCCGAGCACAGGTTACACCAAGGGTAGCAGGCTCTAATGGTAATCAGGACTGGAGATACAGGTGTGAGGTAATCAGGTGAGCCAGTATTTTGAAGAGATAACATATCTGAGTCTGGAGAAAAACCTTACCCCCGTCATTTCCTAATTTTTACCACCTGTGGGAGGATGCCACGATGTAATTTGTTGAGAATTTGTTGCCAATTTTGTAATTGATTTTGGCCCTATTTCGAGGTTTGTATCTGGGTCCCAAACACTTTTAATATGCTCCTCACTAAAGGAGAAAGCGTTGTTTGGTTTTTAATTTGAAAGACTAGGGTGTTTGTAATACTTTTTTGAATTAATATACAGAGTCGAATGTTGGTTATATGCATTTACAGGAATTCCTGTTCATTTCCAAATTGCAGTCTGTGATTTTCTTTTCTCATGTGCATGTTATTTCCAGTGTTTCTTTACATTATGTTTCTCTTCATGTTGTATAATCAGTGTATAATGGATTGGAATTCATACTCATATCCTCCTTCCATTGTCTCTGATATCCACTAAACTGCTCTTCCAAAACTGGAATCAAAATCACCCCTGTGGTGCTCTATGCTAGTGGACTATCATCTTTCTTCTATTACCACCAAAACCCAAATACAACGACCATGATCGAGACACTACCTTTCTCCTATAAGCATTTTCCCATGCAAACTGCTCTGTTTCCTTGGGATTTTGACTCCATAGCCCGATATATCTTTCTTTTTTTCCAACCACCAATGTTTAACATTTATCATGTGACATTATGTCTAGCCTTTTAATACATATGTGAGAGATCCCTCTTTGGAATTGGAGAAGCCAGATCCCTTTCCTAAAGTGGTTTTGTTGTTACCTCGGGGTCCGCCTTTCCCACAACCTTGGGTTCGACTCTGGGTGCTAACAGATTACACAAACAAGAAAAAAAAATGCAATAAAATGAAAAAAAATTATATGGACATAAGAATAATAATTACCTTGATGAAGACATGTCAATCATACGTTAGACCCCCGCAAAATCACCTTTTTTGTTATGATATTCTTCAAGTTCACACAAAATCCAGTGGGAAATTTAATTTTCTGCATTACTTAGTTGACAACATTTCTTTATGGCTCCGTAAACATCCATGGAATTGAGTTTATATTAATTTGGCCTCCGTTGCTATGAAATTGGATGACGTCTTTAATTGCATGGTTTCCTTCTTGAATTTCTTTGCAATATTTCACACTTTTATCTTTCTCACTCCTTATCTCCAATAGTCGCCATAAAGTTTTAGTCACATTCTTTCCAATATGCATTGTATCAAACAAATGAGAAATTTGTAGGTGCTCATAGTAGGGAAACCTGCTAAATTGTATAGGATAACTTTTCATTCCTCGTGGAAGCCCATTAATGCCTTCATGATCATGATGGACATCATGAATATTAGTTTATAAATAAATTACACCAGAAATCAAATATGGCCACTACAATAAACAACTCACAATAAAAAATAAAATACATAATAATTAATATACGATCATCCATATGTACCAGCTTGACGATTTCTATTGTATTCCATCTTCCAAAGGCGAGGTGTCATTCTCCATGGTTTTAATGTAGTCTCCTGCTTCCCATTGAAAATATTTTTTTGGTTGTTCAATACCTATGATTCTTAGAGAGGAAATTCCTATACTCATCAAACACCTCCTTTCTTAATCTTTTTGAGCTATAAGATTTTATCTTAGGACCACAAACTGGACATGCAAATTTACCCTTTATCTGAAGACCTACAATATATAGATATGGAATTTCTATGTCAATTATAATTATATTTAAACTATATTAAGTACTTCATATAATTAAATGCATTTAAAGTGGAACTTAAAAATACAAACCAAAAAATTGGGTTATCCCTCGGGCATCGTGTATTGTCCATACAACCATTGCATGGAATTGAAATTGAATTTGTCGTATTGGTCTAGATACGTCATACATAGTTATGACATTCCATAACTTCAGTAGCTCATATATAAGAGGTTCTATATATACATTCATATCTTTGACTTGGAACTTACCTGATTGATTTGAAGTACATATAAAATATATAATTATGAGAACCATTAAGATATATAAACCATGCACAAGAGTAAAATAAAAAATATACATATGAAATTAGGAAACATAATACGACAAATGAGATGCCACAACTACATTAGAAATAAAATAGTTGTAGAAAAAAAATACCTGGAATAATCATCGACAACATTATGTGCTCCCTTTATTGACAAACATGGAGGAATATTATTGTTGATAACAAAAATAGGCCACACCGTGTAAATGGATTTCATATGTGAAAATGGATTAACACCATATGCTACCAAAGAAATCCTAAGATTATGTGGTTCTTCTTTAAAGTGAGGCCACTTTTCCTCCATATATCTAAAAGAAGAACCATTTACAAGAATTTGAATAACATCATCTTGACTTATGTTCCTGGCATGGTAATTCATAAACTACGCTATGTTATTGCACCTGAACAGTTGTTGCAAACATGGAATGATGGGAATATAACGAATAGCCTTGTGAGGCACCTTTTTTGTTACTTGATCTATTCGATATCTACTTATATTACATTCCAAACATTCTGTTGCAAATTCATGCTGATTATAATATATAACATGGTCATCGGGGCATGCATGAATTGCTTCATAATGCATTCCAATCTCTTTCATGATGGAAGATAAATCTCGATATGTGCGAGGTAAAATATTTGATGGTGGTAACAAAAATTCAACTATCAATCTATACACACACACACACATATATATAGTTAATGTAATAAATAAAATATTACCGAAACACAATTTGTCTGTATGATGATCAATAATGAATTAACAATACAATTATTACAGGAATACAGATAAAATTTATCACGATCGTATATATGTGATAGATTATTTTACATACCTTAACATCTATGTGATTGATATGTTTGAAATACCATTCATAACCTTCAAGTTCATTATCAACGATACAACAGAGAGAAGATTACTTCGTGAATGAATACTATCAATAATCTTAAAAAATCAAGTTCCACACATCACAATTTTCTCAAACGGAGGTTTGTCGAAAAATAAACAAATTCCCGTAATCGGCCATCAAAGAATAAAACAAATCCTCAAACCTTCCATCATGGAATAAATAATTTCTGCAAACCATTCATCGCTTCTATAGCAAACATGTCAGAATATTTCAAAATGCTTATATTTATAATTCAACAGTCGTTGAATAACCGACGGATTGAATCTACTTACTCTTGGAAATATTGGTCTATACTATTTGGAATATTTCTTTATATTATTTGGAAAATTAGCTCGATGTCGTTGAAACTTCAATGAGCTCCACTTCACCTATCGTCGCAAATCCGACGACCAAGTGTCACAAATTTGACCACTTAGTGTCACAAATCTGACAAGCTAGTGTCGCAAATCCAACAACCTAGTGTCACAAAGTGTCATAGAAAAACCTACAATAAGGATGTCATAAAACCAATTATGCTTAAACAAATTGAAAGGTACAATACTTTTCATCATTGCAATTCAACAAAAATATACTTTATATCAGATGTCGTCGGATTTTGGGCCCAAATCTTGTTGTGTGTCTGACAAGCTAAGGAAGTGTTGAAATGTGTTAGATTTTCAAATTTTATATAAAAATTAATAATAATAAGGGTTATACTTACATTGTGGAAGGTATTGCTTACCTCCCCATCCTTAGTGGTAGCTTTCCTGCTTTTTTCAGAGCCCTCTCATTTCCATATTCAACTAGGTAGTTCCACTCCCTTGTTGGAATCATCAAAGGGCGATCATACCTAGGGTTACTTTCTAGGTGAATCCTACATTGGTCTCAAACAATCCTCATATTTTTTCCAACCTTCTTTAGTACCTTTCTTGTATCGAAGGTCTCATTGCCGAACAAACCAACCAACCAATTAGTCAACTCATCCTTTACATTTTTCATTTTCTATCCCACCTTATGAAAATTATTGGATGCAAATATATCCAAGGTCAAATCATTTATACATTTATAAAAAAAATCATTTCCTACAAAACAATCATGCCATCATTAGTTCAAAAAAAATATTTATCGATATATTACTATCAAATTATAAGAACTAACTTTATTAATTTATAATTACTTGGGATATTCTTTATATTTATCAGAATCAGTTCTTCGTTCACTAAAAATGTTGTCTCTATTGTACTTGTGCTAGTGACATTGGAATATCCAGGAAATATTGCTTCAACATCAACAATACTAGCATGCTCTGCATCCACCCCTTCTTCTACACGATCTGGTGTGCGTCAGTCACCAGAAGGTGCACTCTCTGTTGGCCTCGAGGGTGTCATTGAACGTGTTTTTGACTATGCAGTCGACAACCAAGGTGCATGAATCAGTGTACATAGAGTCATTTTCTCTTGTGACGAATGATCTCCATGAGCATCACTGGGACCAACAACGGCTTGACCACTAGTGTGTGTTTAGAGAAAATCCTTTAAATACAAACCATATTTTATAAGTTCACTATCATATAAAATTAAAAATGATAAAGTTATAAATGAATTTATATTATGGTTCAAGATTCTGCAACTTACTTGCAAGGAATGATATCTCTTTAACAACACTTCAACCTTTTCTTTAATCTCATCTATTTACGGAATAATGAATAACATATGAAGGATATCTGCATTAATTTTTTTCAAGTTATTCTATATCACCTTAACCTAGTTTAGAGAAGAGCCAATTTTACCATCATTCAACAGCTCATGTACATCAAAATATATTGATTGTTGTGATGGCGTTTCATAAATCGAATCATTGTTCTGCAACAAAAATATATAAAAATTACTAACCTATTAAAGCAATAGACCAAGGAAAAAATTATATTAACAAAACATATCTATCATGATAGATTCCTAAAATTACAACTAGGTTTACCTCATTCCTGGATGACAGTGTCCTTTGATCCACAGTTGGGGACTTTTACCGATCATCCACCTCCAAAAAAATAAGTAGACAACATTATCATAATGAAACCAATATACACATCAAAAATAAATAACAAAAAAAAATTATGCTACATTTTATATTGGTACAATTTTGAAATATTTAAATTATAGAATTATAATCATGTTTACATGATTCCCTGATGCTTATGTCCTCTGATCAACAACTAGGTGGATTCCCCAATCAACACTCTGCATCAAATATAGATAAGATTATATAAACCAAACAAATATACTCTTGTAAAAACACAACAATAGGACTTTTTGTACATATTAAATTTGTACAATTGCATCGATGTATACCTAGTCCCTCGAGGAAGGTATGGTAACATAGACTATGAGGGAGATGCCCCTCACAAAACCCTACATAAAAAAACATAGAAACAATCACCTAACAAAACCAAAATACTCACTGAAACAATATAATAACAAAACATTTTCACGTATTTCAATTGTATAGTTACAATCATGTTTACATGTTGCCCCAAGGCTGCTATCGTCTGATCAAAAGCCGGGTGGTTTCCCTGATCAATACTGTGCAACAAATATAGATAATATTATATAAACCAAACGAATATACTCATGAAAAAACACAGCAAAAAAAATATTTTTTTAAATTATACTTGTACCATTACAAAGATGTATACCTGTTGCCTCGAGGAAGTTGTAGTCCTCTAACTAGTTGCTAGGTCGATTCCCCAATCACTACCCTATAAATTAAATATAGAAAATTTAAACAAAATTATAACTATTTACTAACAAAAAATCCTTAAGATGTTAAAATAATTAATAAAAGGTTGGCTAAATTGTTGGATGTACCACATCCATAGTAACTGTGTTTCTATATACTTGATTCAAATTGTAATTAATAAGCAACACTTCCCCTATGGCTCTTGATTTAATGGCACATAAAAATACATGCTTTCCTTGACACCCCTCAAATATGCAGTTGGGTTGCTTAAGTGTAGACCCTGGTTGTGTACTATTTATAAACCATGCAATATTTCCAGTGGCCTTTTTCCTTACGTCAATGTACAACGTTACTACTTTATTGTGATCTTTGTCTTTCAATTAGAAATAATTTGTTAACAACCCATATCTATGCATACTTCATGTATATTGTACCAGGTGCATCCAATCTTTTTATTTGTAACAGGGTCCAGCATACTCCATCAATTATTTACATCTGTCGTAACCGAACTTTATTCCATCCATACAAAACAACCCCAATCCATCTAATGACGATGATGCAATTCGATATATCCTCTCATTTACACAAAAATATGTGTTCAGTTGAGTGAAATCCCTAGGTACCCATTGTTTCGCTACATGTTTGTACCTTAAGGGAACCTCGATGTCTCCTATTGTCTCGTCATCATAAGAATATGACCCCCCTTCAGCAAGAAAAAATTCCATGCGTTTATGGAATTTTCTTCTGATCTTCTGACATCTAGGTGATATATCCTTTGTATACCTACTGGATGTCTCACTTTCATGTACCCTTCCTAAAATCCCCCACTCTATGAAGATAGGTCTAACAAATACATGTTTGGTTCTACCTGCACCATGAGAAAGAATTTCAAATAGGACCTTGTTGGGTATGCATAGTTATTAATTCCAATGTATAGAACAAAAACAACGAAAAAATTAAAATGAAGTTTAACTAATGGATAGTAATTAAAGAACAATAATAATTCTAAATAGATCTGGTTTGGATCTACCTTTTACTCGGATATGATTTTGAGTCGTCTATTGTCACTGTAAGGACAACTAGTGCAAATACATACCTTTACAGAGAGAGAGAGAGAGAGAGAGAGAGAGAGAGAGAGAGAGTGTTGATGGTTTAGGTTCACATTTCACAAGTTACGAAACAAAGAAAATTTGAAATGGAAAGGGAAAAATTACACGAGACTGACTACTATGGCAGGGAACCATGCATAATGAGTAGAGAAACCCCCTTGTAACACCCCGTTTTTGACCCTATTGCATTAAATGTACANAAATAATCATGGTGTGGAGCTAAAGGCCAAGGCCCCACCATTGATTGGTTATGCTATGTTTCGGGTTGAAATTGTCACCGATGGTATATCGGGGCATGCAGCATATATTAAGTTTTGTCATCATGTAAATAAGCATCTTTAATTAAAATGAACCCCAACCAGCTACGTTCGCTGCAACCAAATTGAGAAGGGGCATGATTTTCACAAGGATAAGGGTGGGGAAATGTCAAACCTTGAGCCATGAGAGAAATCCATGTATCACCACCTTGTATTATCCAACCACCACCATTAAAAGATCTGCTGTTAGTTGGGGTAGTTATGGATGGGAGTGGAGTGTGGCAGGACTATTAGTCCTTTCCCACATGCACACTCCACCAGTGTGGTTGACCTCACGATGGCAAGAAAACCACCACCATCACTCCAGCAAACGGGACACTCTCTCCACGATGGTGCTGAAACACTCACGCAACATTGTCTGCTCATCCTCACGTAGCATTGTCTGTTCATTTCTCTCATGCACTAGGTTCTGCATTGTTGCCACTCACACAACAAGCTGAGATCCGTTTGGTCATTATCATCCACGATTTTCCTGTGGAGATCCATTTTACACTCAGGAACTGTGTGTAAGTTTTCCCCTACCGATTTGTGGCTCATGCATAAATTTTTCCCTCTGTATTTTAGGGTTTGGTGTAAGTTTCCCTCACGCATAGGTTGAGAGTCTGTACCTTCTTCCCCAGTGCATCCTGTGTAAGTCTTTTTCTGTTGCTTAGTTATCCAGGATGGACTGCTGATTTCCCCATGTTGTGAATTGTGTGCACTGATACGTTTGGTGCCTGTTGAAATTTGCTTGAGAGTCATTTTCCTTGTTAAGCTGTAACAACTGATTGATTGCATGTGTGAAATGGTTGGTCTTCGGACTGTGTTGGGAGCAGGGATGGGGGCTTCATTTTCTTGATAAACCTGGTGGCTAGAAACCACATAGATAGAGCTAGAGGGATGGCTTTCTTCTCCACAACCCCTGAATAGCACTGGAAGGGAATGTAGAGCCTGAGGGACTGCGTAGCAGAGAAGGGAATGATTCCTTGTGTTGGGTGTGTGGGAGTGTCTTAGAAGCCAGGCTAGTTCTGGTGTAGGTGTTCTTGGCTCTGTAATGAGCTCACCAGCTTATCATTTAGCCTTTCCCAACCCCTTGATGGCCTGATAAATCTAACTATGTTGACTTGGTTGTCTTGTTGATGGCCTGATAAACCCAACTGTGTCAGCTTGGCTATGTTTTGTGTATCCTTGGCTATAGGTAATCTTGCTTGTTCCTTATTCCTTGGAGAATCATGCCCATCTCGGGGGTGGCAGCGTTGCTGAGAGATTATGGAGCATGTTGGCCTATGGTTGGGTGGAACGTTGCAATGGTGTAGCTGGTTGCAGAACGAGTTCTTATAAGATAAGTAACCTTGTCTATTTTACTTCTGCAACCCTATTTACTCTTAATGATTATGATGAACATGTTGAAGGAATGCTTGTGTGAATGTATGTTGCTTCTGCTATGTATGATAAATAATTGCATATGTGTATGTTCTACTTCAATGCATTCTGTTTCAACATTTTTATGAATCCACATGTTCATGGGGCTGGTAGCCCGGATGGTTAACACCATGGTAGCGTCCTCTTCGCCAGTCGGAGGGTCGGGGACGTTACAGTGTGGTATCATATCTCATGTTGTAGCATGGGCCTGAATGGACCACGAAGATGCAGTGACAAAAGCAGGGTTTCTTTCTACCCAGTAGAGATCATAATTTGATGACAGAAAAATTCCACAAAATTTGTTTAAGTGTTTGAACTGTCGGTTCATCAGAACACTTCGCGGGAAGGACTTCTGATGCATCAGAGAGCTAGGTGGAAGCATAACTGATGGAGAACAGTTGGAAGGAAATTGCAGAAAATTTTCTAAGTGTTCGACGTCCGTCAACAGAAAAAATTTGATATAGCGCCCGCTATTGCGGATGGCTAGACAACTACATGTCCAATGGGTAAGGCCTCCAACCGTCGACACCGTAAAGAAAGAAAGTTTAAATTTTTTCTAAGGCCCTAAAACATCGACTATCGGAAGAAGATAGTGTTTTGTGTGCCATCATTTCAGAAGCCAAGAGAACTATCCTTTCGACAAGAAGAGACTGTCGATACCGATCAGGTTATGCCTCAGCAGATTGGGCCGTCGATCGGGAGAAGATCGAAGATGATGAGTCATTGTTGCAGCTGCTTATGGAACTATTTCGTCGATGAAAAGAAGGGAATGGAGCCAATCAAGCAGCAAAAAGGAAGACTAAAGGGGGAAAATTTCAAAAAAATTTATAAGTCCTGGAGTCGTCAGCCATCGACGATGGTTAGTGGATAGAGCTTCTGACAGCCGATGAGTTATGGTCCGCAGAACCCGCAGTGGGATCACTACCCACCATTGCGGCTGTTTAGTGAACTATCCTCTCGATGAACAGTGCACTCGACCGCCAATGAATAGCGGAGGAAGCTAGTTTTTTAGATTACCGAAACATCAGAATGTTAGTTGGGATGAGACTCGATCCTATACAAGGAAGTTTTGAGTTTTCCATGGGATTTCCCAGCAGATTTCGACTATTTTTCAGGGGAATTTTCAGCGGTTTTTTAGCGGATTTTCAGGGTTGAAAAGGAGAAAGTGGCAGTGATCTTATGCGCCAGATTGTGCCAAGGGCAAGCCCCCTTGACCCCCATCGTCCTCTTCAAACAGATGTTCTTTGAGGAAGAAAATTCTATGTTTTGGGAAAAATTGTAATTTTATAATTTTCCAGGAGAGGGTAAGTAATGTTGATTTATATCAACGTTATGCATCTAACACTTGTGTTACTAACACGTTTGTAGAATCATAGTTGCCTTCAAGAGAAGTATTCCAGGTAGTGCAGTTTGGTAAGTGAGTGGTGGTTCAGTTATGAGAACCCATGACGGATACGATGCTCGGGATTCTTACGAGCATGCCCGAGATGCCATGGGAGAAAATGTCCATAATGGAAATGATGACATAGATTCTAATGGAAGGAGATTCCAAGAGACACCATCAGATGTTGTAGCCACCATGAGAAGCTTGATCAAAGCCCAGGAAGAGCAACATCAGTTGAATGCTGCAATGTTGCAGAGTTTGACAAACTTGCAAAGAAATATAGACTCTGGACGAGGCATAGCAAGACCAAAAGGAAGTAAGAGCAGCACTAGGAGAAGGAGAAGGACTTCTAGTGGGTCATCTGACTCTGAAGAATCCATCAGGGACTCAAGTTCTTCTTCTCATAAAAGGAAAAGAAAGAGACACCATAGGGATCGCTCTCGGGATGAATTTAAGAAAGATAAACCTTCGACATTTGATGGTGAGGTAAAGACTGGAGAAGAGGCTGAAGCTTGGCTTCTTGGGATAAAGAAGTGCACGATTATTCAGGAAACATGAAGGCAAGAGTTTCCATATTCAATCTGAATGGAAGAGCATCCATTTGGTGGGAACACTTCAAGCAAGTAAAGAGGATCAGTGAAAGGAGACTTAAGTGGAAACAGTTCAAGAAGTATTTCAAGCAGAAATACCTCTCTGACAGGTATTATGATGAAAATATCAAGGAGTTCCATGAGTTGAGATTGGGACAACAGACCATGGAATATTATGCAAATAAGTTTTTGGAGTTGTTGAGGTATGTCGGGTACATCAGAGATGAAAAAGTGAAGGTCCAGCATTTTCTAAGTGGATTACCTCAGTATTACAAATATAGAATTGAGTTTTATGAACCTAGAACTCTTGAAGAAGTAATAAGGAAGGCTAAGTATTGCTATGAGCAAAGAAAAGGTAAGTTGGATTACCATAAGGCATGGAAGGACAAGAAGAACGAGAAGTTTGACCAAAGAAAGAAAGGTTTCAAGCCTTCTAACTTTAGGAATCAGCAGAAGCATCCATCCCAAGCTGCGAGTAAACCAGTTGGAATGACAAGAGAAAAGCCTAAGGATCCACAACAGAATAGAGGGCCACTTCAATGTTGGAAATTGGGAGGACCCCACATGCGCAGGAATTGTCCACTCGAGAATGAGAGTGCAATGCCAGCTTATAACATTCAAGAAGTAGAAACAGTGGGTCAGGTAGCAAGGACAGTCCCTAGAATTTATGTAGCACTGGAGGACCACCAGGAAGATCACCAGTCAATGGTGGTTGAAGTAGTAGGTAAGATTATTGAGCAATCTATTTCTATTTTGATTGAACCTAGTTCTATGCACAGTTACATTACTCCTAAAGTAGTGGAGAATTGTGCTTTTAAGAAAGTAAAGCATAGGAAGTCTTGGTTAGTTCAGCTAACCACTGGAACTAAGAGAAAGGTCAGTGAAGTGGTAGATAAATGTCCATTGGTCATGAATATATTGATCACTTGTGTAGATCTGAATGTTCTACTGCTTGGTTCCTATGATGTTCTCATTGGAATGGATTGGTTAGAAGCTCATAGGGTGAAGCTTGACTATTACAATAAGACTTTTGAATGCATGAATGAAGAAGGGATCCTAGTAGTTGTGAAAGGTATTCCAAATGTGATTTCAGTGCGGCAGGTTTCAACCATGCAGTTAAAGAAGTTCTGTAGGAAGGGTTGCCAGTTGTATGCAACTCAAATTTTGGAGGAAACAGGCGATGAAACTCTGAGGTTGGAGGACTATAAAGTGTTACCAAAATTCAAGGATGTGTTTCCTGATGAGATTCCAGGGCTTCCTCCAAAGCAAGACATTGATTTCACTATTGAACTTGTGCCAGGAGCAGCACCAGTGTCCAAGGCACCCTACAGGATGAGTACACCGGAGATTCTAGAGTTGAAGATGAAACTGCAAGAGTTGTTGGAAAAGAAGTATATCCGCCAGAGTGTGTCTCCTTGGGGAGCACCGGTTCTATTTGTAAAGAAGAAATATGGTACACTCAGGTTATGTATTGATTACAAACAATTGAACAAGGTTACAGTGAAGAATAAATATCCTTTGCCTAGGATTGATGACCTCTTTGATCAAATGAGAGGAGCAAGGGTATTTTCCAAGATTGACTTGAGGTCTGGTTACCATCAGGTGAGAATCAAGGATGAAGACATTCATAAGACAGCCTTCAGGACAAGGTATGGGCATTATGAGTTTGTAGTGGTACCATTTGGTCTCACAAATGCACCAGCTACATTTATGTGCCTTATGAATAGTGTCTTCAGCAGGTATTTGGACAAGTTTGTTCTTGTTTTCCTTGATGACATTCTTGTTTATTCTAAGAATGAGGAAGAAGATGAAGAGCATTTGAGATTGGCATTGCAATTGCTCAGGGAGCATCAACTGTATGCAAAACTGAGCAAGTGTGACTTCTATAGAGATAGAATTCAGTATTTGGGTCACATTATCTCAGAGGAGGATATATCTGTGGAGACTGAAAAGATTGAAGCTGTTATGAATTGGCCTACTCCAAGAAATGTGACAGATGTAAGATATTTTATGGGACTTGCAAGATACTACCATAGATTCATTGAGGGATTCTCCAAAGTTGCACATGCCATCACTTCTTTGCAAAAGAAGGGGATGAAGTTCGAATGGACATCAAGGTGTGAAGAAAGTTTCCAACAGTTGAAGAATCTTCTCACCAGTGCACCCGTATTGAAGGCTGCAGATCTGGAGAAAGATTTTGTGGTGTGTACCGATGCATGCAAACAAGGGCTTGGAGGAGTCCTTATGCAAGACAACCATGTGATATGTTATGAGTCAAGAAATCTAAAGGAGAATGAGAAAAACTATGCCACTCATGATCTAGAGCTTGCAGCCATGGTACATTCTCTCAAGATGTGGAGACATTACTTGATGGGTAGGAGATTTGAGCTCAGAACAGATCACTGTGGACTGAAGTATTTGTTTGATTAGCCTACTCTGAATGCTAGGCAAGAAAGATGGCTAGAATTTCTATGTCAGTTTGATTTTGAAATCAAGCACATAAAGGGAAAGGAAAATAAAGTAGCTGATGCACTTAGCAGGAAGATGCAGGAAATGCATGTGGCATCTCTTAGTATTTGCCAATCAGATTTGAGGCAGCAGATTGTTAATCATGCTGCTGGAGATGAATTGTATGAGCAGGTAAAAGACAAATTGCAGTATCAAAGTCTCGAGAAGAGGTATGAGGGATATAAATTAGAAGAAGAGGGACTTCTCACTTATAAATGTAGGATTTATATTCCATATGTAGCATATTTGAGGAGAGTTGTTATGGATGAAATCCATCAAGCTCCGTATTCTGGTAACCCAGGATATCAGAAGACAATTGCTACAGCTAGAAAGAAGTACTTTTGGCCAAGAATGAAAAAGGACATGGCTGAATACATTTCAAGGTGTATGAAATGTCAACAGGTAAAGGTTGAACATCAACATCCAGCAGGTTTGTTGCAGCCTTTGCCAGTTCCGGAATGGAAATGGGAAGTTATTTCCATGGATTTTATTATAGGATTGCCGATGACTTGGAGACAACATGATTCCATCATGGTTGTGGTAGACATGTTGACAAAGGAAGCACATTTTATACCAGTTAAGTCTACACATAAGATGGATTATATTGCAAAGATATTCATGAAGGATATTTTCAAATTGCATGGATTGCCTAAGGCAATAGTCTCTGACAGAAATGTCAAGTTTACTTCCAAATTTTGGAAGGGGTTGTTTGTAGATTTGGGTACAAAGCTAAACTTCAGTACTGCATACCATCCTCAAACAGATGGACAGACAGAAAGAGTTAATCAGGTGCTTGAAGATATGCTTTGCATGTATGTGATGGACAAACCAACCAAGTGGGAAGATTACTTACACTTGGTAGAGTTTGCTTATAACAATGGAAATCAGGAATCCTTGGGGATGAGTCTGTATGAAGCTTTGTATGGGAGAAGGTGTAGGACACCTGTGACTTGGGATAATCTAGTGAATAGGATTGTGCTTGGACCAGAATTGCTCAGGGAAATGGAGCAAGAGGTTGTAAAGATCAGGCAGAATCTGAAAGTAGCACAGGACAGACAGAAAAGCTATGCAGATAAGCATAGGGTGAACAGGGATTTCAGTGTTGGGGATCATGTTTACCTCAGAGTGAGGGCAAGGAAGAATTCCTTGAATCTTGGAAGTTGTGCCAAGCTGTCACCAAGATATTGTGGGCCGTTTGAAGTGATTGAAAGAATAGGGCTAGTTGCATATAGACTTGCATTGCCTACTAGCACTAGAGCTCATAATGTTTTTCATGTTTCTTTGATTAAGAGATATGTACATGATCCTAACCATGTGATAAATTGGGATGTGATTCAGGTGGAACTCGAGGGAGAGTTTCAAACTGAACCAATGTGCATCCTTGATAGGAAGGTTACAATGCTCCGAAACTGAGCCATAGGGTAGGTAAAGGTGTAATGGGAACACTACGGACCTGAAGAGGCTACATGGGAGATGGAGGATGCCATGCAATTGGCACATCCATTTTTGTTCAATTCTGTGAAACACTGAGGCGGTACCAGTGTAGTATTTTGTTCAAATTTTGTAAAGCACTGAGGACAGTGCTATTGAAGGGGGAGGGGAATGTAACACCCTAGTTTTGACCCCGTTGTATTAAATGTACATGATGTATATATTGTAAATAATCATGGTGTGGAGCTAAAGGCCAAGGCCCCACCATTGATTGGTTATGCTATGTTTTGGGTTGAAATTGTCACCGATGGTATATCGGGGCATGCAAGATATATTAAGTTTTGTCATCATGTAATTATGCATCTTTAATTAAAATGAACCTCGACCAGCTACGTTCATGGCAACCAAATTGAGAAGGGGCATGATTTTCACAAGGATAAGGGTGGGGAAATGTCAAACCTTGAGCCATGAGAGAAATCCATGTATCACCACCTTGTTTTATCCAACCACCACCATTAAAAGCTCTGCTATTAGTTGGGGCAGTTATGGTTGGGAGTGGAGTGTGGCAGGACTGTCAGTCCTTTCCCACAGGCACACTCCACCAGCGTGGTTAACCTCATGATGGCAACCAAACCACTGCCATCACTTCAACGTATGGGACACTCTCTCCACGACGGTGCTGAAACACTCACACAGCATTGTCTGCTCATCCTCGTGTAGCATTATCTGTTCATTACGCATTGGGTTCTGCATTGTTTCCACTCACGCAGCAAGCTAGGAGCCATTTGGTCATTATCATCCACGATTTTCCTATGGCGATCCATTTTACACTCAGGGACTATGTGTAATTTTTCCCCTACCGATTTGTGGCTCATGCATACATTTTTCCCTCTGTATTTTAGGGTCTGGTGCAAGTTTCCCTCACGCATAGGTTGAGATTTTGTATCTTCTTCCCCAGTGTGGCATGTGTAAGTATTTTTCCACTACTTAGTTGTCCAGGACGGACTGCTAATTTCCCCATGTTGTGAATTGTGTGCACTGATACATTTGGGGACTGTTGAAATTCACTTGGGAGTCATTTTCCTTGTTAAGTTGTAACAACTAATTGATTGCATGTGTGCAATGGTTGGTCTTTGGACTATGTTGGAAGTAGGTATGGGGGCTTGGTTTGCTTGATAAACCTAGTGGCTGGAAAACACACGGACAGAGCTAGAGGGCTAGCTTTCTTCTCCACAACTCCTGAATAGCATTGTAAGGGAATGCATGACCTAAGGGACTGCGTAGCAGAGAAGGGACTGATTCCTTGTGTTGGGTGTGTGTGGGTGTCTTAGAAGCCAGGCTAGTTCTGGTGTAGGTGTTCTTGGCTCTGTAATGAGCTCACCAGATTAGCATTTAGCCTTTCCCAACTCCTTGATGGCCTAATAAATCTGACCATGTTGGCTTGGCTGTCTTGTTGATGGCCTAATAAACCCAACTATGTCGACTTGGCTATGTTTTGTGTATCCTTGGGTATAGGTAAGCCTTCTTGTTCATTATTCCTTGGAGATTCATTCCTAGCTTAGGGGTGGCAGCGTTGCTAAGAGATTAAGGAGCATGCTGGCATGTGGTTGCGTGGAACGTTGTAGTGACGTAGCTGGTTGTGGAACGAGTTCTTATAAGATAAGTAACCTTTTATATTTTACTTCTGCAATCCTATTTACTGTTAATGATTATGATGAACATGTTGAAGGAATGCTTGTGTGAATGTATGTTGCTTCCATTGTGTATGATAAATAATTGCATCTGTGTATGTTCTACTTCAATGCATTCTGTTTCAGCAATTTTATGAATCCACATGTTCATGGGGCTGGTAGCCCGGATGGTTAACGCCATGGTAGGGTCTTCTTCACCAGTTAGAGGGTTGGGGATGTTACACCCCTGCAAATACCTTTGCTTAATCTGCCTAGTCCCACAGACCTGATTTCCCATGGAATCATATTGTTTGAGTTGTATAAAAGTGCCGACTTTATCAAGGTTACTTTCTCAGATATGCTTACACATGACAGATGTGTTGGATTATGAATATTCTTAAATCTTGGTCTCGAAGTTCATGTCATCTTATGTTATCAAACCAACACCATTCAAAAAGTACAATAAAGGTCTCCTTGCCCTTGTTATTCTCAGTACCCAAACTCTTAAAACCTAAAAATTACAATTTAAATCTTTTACTCTCTAGCAAGACATTTCTCTGAAGGATATTGGTGCATTCTAAAACATGCTCCATGAAATTCTTATCCAAAAATATATGCAGGTTCCATACATATAACAATGATTAATAATTAGCCTTAATCCTCAATGCAATGTTATAAACTCAAACGATTTCTGGGAAATTCGATCCTTGGAATTCTTAATTTTAGTCGTTAATTTATGGTCCATGGATTTAATTTATACAATCCATTTAATGATATTAAATTAAAAAAATAATCTTGCAGATATTTGACAATGGATTTATTGCTGGTTTGAATTGTTAAATGTTTAGCTCAATTTGAGAGTTTAATTGTGCAAGATGTTCATAATTGTTGTTGTCAACAGAGTTTTCTCCAACAATTAAAATGGGAACAACTCATTAACATGGAAAACGGATACACACATCCCTCTGCATGGATTCATGTGGAAGAATTCTCAATTTTTAATTTTCCTCCGTATCAACAATCATAATAAATTGTTTGAGTTAAAGAGAAAGTTGGAATTCAGAGAATTGATGTACAACATGACAGGTACATTGGCATACTTAGATTGTTATAATCATTCTCTAACAACCATGTTTATCTAACTCAATAAGCCATAAATTTTAGGAGGGCTCTTCTAAAGATGCTCATCACAAGATTCACAACAAGTACAAAATAACCCAAGAATTATATGCAACCATTAATAATTAAATAACAACCACATATGAAACCATTAATGAAATCATCCTTCAAGCATGACTTCACCCAAATATCAAGAGGGCCTTACAAGTTATTTACTTAACCTTAAAACCCTATCTAGGGAATTCCTCTAAATAGAGTGAATGACCCTAGCCGAGTCATTACATCAACAAATATCCTACAAATTAAGGGAGGGTTTCACCTCAACCCTAATTCATTCAACTAATAACTCCATATCCCTAGGATTAGCCACGGTTCTCATCACTTTCAATTTCAATTGTTGTACCATATTTTAGCTTAGCATATGTGTTTTATGATCTCTATTATGTGCATTCATATCTCTGTTATACAAAATCAAAAAATCATTTAATGTTAAGTGTTCCTATAACCTCAAACTAGCTAGTACACCCAAACACATAACTTGATATTTGGGCTTATTTAAGAATTAAACACTCTAAATTTATTCATTTAAGAGATGGAATATTTCCCTAAACACTTAAACTTTCAGGAAAAATAATCCTTAAACCCTTAGACTTTACTCTATTCTGACTTTGGACTAGAACATAATTCTAAATGATTAAATTCTACTTCATTGAGACCAAATGGGTCTCCTTCAGTTTTTAGAATAGTCAAACCTTGGGGCGTGCCACCTCTAAGATATTATTTTTTCCTTAACCTTTTGGACGTTCTAGATGAGATTATTTTTCACTTTCCAGTATGGTTCCACACTTCTATGTCTAATATTTTAATTACATTGTCTATTTCTAGGGTCTTTGCATAATGCTCATATGATTTAAAAAGATGTCATACCAAATTTCTTCCTATCCATTTTCTTTTGAGTCTAGTCCATCCATATTGAGTCTATCTTGATAGCTAAATTGTTTATCCTAACTTCCATAGGAAAGTTTATATTTCCAAACTTATTGATGATTTTGAGAAGGGACAAAGCCAAAAATGGTTGACATTGTGAATTAAAAATTATTATCCGCTACCCAAAAATTGTTGACATTCTTAATTAATTGGATGGGGGGGGACTTTGCTAAGAATGACCTTCATTTAGGATATCACCAAGTTCATATGGAACCTACAAATGTATGGAAAATACATTTAAAGACTAATTTTGGTACCTATTAGTGGTTGGTAATGCTTTTACATGGAATAACCAATTTTCTTGGTACCTTCATTTGGACCATGAAGGGAATCTTATTCCTACATGTCAGATGATGTTTATAGTATTGGATCATAGGTTTACAGAATTTGATGAATAAGACTTACCTGCATGAATGTTTTTCTTCAGCCCAAGGCCTTCTCTCTCTTAAGATTATTTGTAAAAAATAGACCAGAGAATCAACATGTTATGGTTTCCTCGAGTTTCTATTCCATGCATAAGCCGAGATGGCTCTGCAAAATTACAATGGTCTACAGATGCTAAATGCTGAAAATTTTTATATTCTAAATTGGGCATCATTTGGCGTTGGAGAATAACGTACCAAGGATTATAAAATAGGTTCTCCAATGGTTCTTTACCTTTTCTTTCATAAGACATGATAATATAGAGTCAGACCTTGCCATCTATTTTGATACAGTTACCATAGGTGAAGAAATAATGAGTCACTAACATAAAGCATGTTGTGCATTTAGATAATTTTGGAAACATTTTTTTCAAATTTTTTTTTATTGTCAATAGTTTGTATGAATTTAAGATGTAAGAGTTTCACTCTCAAGCATTTGATCCCATTTTTCATACAAATCTGTCCAAACTGTTGGTAACAAGAATATCTAAAGGCTTGATGGTAGACCATAGGATTTGAAAAGCATGCCATCAAGGCTTCATCATAAATGTGAAAACTAAACATCCATATCACACTTCCCACTTGCATTCACTTGAGAAAAACCTAGGATAAGAAACTATGGGAACCATTTCTCAAACAATAGCTGGTTGGAACAATAATGGGTCAGGTGTCTGCAAATGGGTAGGGAAAGTGGGAACACGTTAATATTTTTCCTACCACGCATTTACAAAGGTTGATCAGGGTCTTACTAGGTTAAATATTTGAGGATAACATATCCCTTCATTGGGCATTAGAGTGTTTCATTAAAATGTGTATCATGGTGTTTCTTAGAAGCTGTAAAAACTATTCATGTTGCAGGGAGAATTCGTGTATTCTGACGCTTGAGACCATTTCATGGGAATGAGAAGAGAGAACATCTAGGAACTATTGTAGCTCCTCAGTCAAACCAGGTTCTCATCAAATATGGGGAAAGATGAAGGAAGAACACTTTGACAAGGTGTTTCTTCCTGAGGATTCACAATATACAAAGAAATGATTTTAGTGACTACCATTTAAATAATTATATGGATAAATTCAAAACTATTTTTAAACTGTAGAAACTTTTGTGCATATGATTTGTTTGGAGAATTGGTGCCAATTCTTAGATTTTCTTTGGATGGCCACAATGCATCTATTTTTGCATATGGGAAGACCAGAACTGGAAAAACTTATACAATGCTGCTTGTTTTGGTTTAGGTTTGGTTGTTTTTTCGTCAAATTTGAAACCTATTATTTTACTCTCTTTTATAATACATTCCTTAATACATGATTGAGAATTCATAATACATTCATAATACCTAATTGAGAATTCATAAGTGGCTACTGCAGATAACCTAATCATGGTGAAATATGGGTGCCTAATAAGAAAGGAGTTACATTTGCGCCTAATATTTTCCATCTCAAAATTAAAATCCTTACAGTTTCCCTTTTAAGACCTTTACCTAAATGTAGAGAATTTATCATGGTGATATGGAAGCTACAGTATTCACAGTGTAATTTTACATACTATTCCTAAATTATTTCAAGAACACTATGCTGAAAATGCCAATTTTTCTTTCATTATCAGAAGGGAACAATCAACTTCCCACTACCCTCATAGTTGCACCAATATTCTGAGAGAATGTCATGCATTGAATGAACAAAATCATGGTTCAAAAGCATCTTACCACTACATTGTAATTGACACTATTTTTTTAGGGATATTTTATGATGTCTTCTTAGTTTACAAATCTACAAATTCATTCTCTCAACTGGATAAGATCATAAATTTGAAGTATCTTTTAAATTTCATGAATCCTTCCCCATGAAGATTAACCAAGAAATTACTTTAATCTTGATTAATATTTTGAAGGAAGGAAGACCAAATAGTCTTGGTGTTGTTCCTCACACATTAAAGGAACTCTTTCGAGAGGCTGCTTTGGACTATAGTTTAACCTTTACTTTTACAATTAGAATGATGGAGTTTTACAAGAGATATTTGAGAGATTTTCTTGTGTGTTTACCTACAAGGAAATAAAGAGAGAATAAAGGAATGGAAGGAGATTATATCCACCCATTTATGCCAGAGAAATGCCCACTTCTTCCAATCCAATATCTATTATACAATCAAAATGTAAATCAAACTTCAATTATAACAAAAGACTGAAGTCCTCAATGGCTAACAACAAGGGAGTGGTTGTATGCGTTTCCAAGCAAGGTACAATTGATGAATCAAAATTTGTTTCATATTTTAGGGTCAAGGATGATCATGGGTTAAGATGTCCATCAATGCCACAATACATTAGGGTGTCTGCTGGACCATTGTATAAGTAATTATTCATAGTTGATGAATCACCACACCTTGATATGGATATTCATAATGGAGTGAAGCATGCTACAATCCTAAAGAAAATGATGTTTTTTTAGTCATATTAAAAAAAAACACAATTGATGATATCTAATGTATTACAGAGCCTAATGTAACTCATGGATTGAGGTGTACTCTGTCGACAAAAAAGAAAAGAGATATTGTGTCACTTTTCAAGCAAATCTCAACAGATGGTATCTAACAAATAATTTTAGAGATTCACCATCCTGAATGTACTAATAGTGATAAAGTATCCTCCCCAATGCTAACTATTGAGAATCAAGCATCAATACATCATTCAGGAAAAAAAAAGGATATTATCTAACAAGCATTCAACAAACACAAAATCACTGGAAAATGCTCACAGATCAACATAAATTTCTGGCCAGTCTACCGGAAATTCATTTCCCAAAATCACCAGGGCTAGCTCTAGGGTTGAAATCAAGAATGGAAAAGGAACATACTATCCAATTTTAGTCGAAGTAGAAAGATGTAAATAAGAAGACAAGTTAATTTTCAGTTAAGGTAAACTCTATCAAGGACTAGTGGGTGTCTTTGCATAGTGTTTTCTAGTTATCATCTTGTTACCTTTGGGTATAACCATAAAAAATGAAGCCATGATTGTCTATCAATGGATCTTAGAAGAGATACAAGATGGTCATCTATTCACAAGTAAACAGTTGTACATCTACTAATAGATGGCCCACTTAATTGACTAATTTCCAATATCATACATAATATGTTGCATAAATAAATAAAAATGAGCTTATGAAAGAATATAGTGATAAAAAGGTTTTCAAATTGAATTAGATTATAAATTAATGCATATGAATTTGGATTTGGATTTGTGAGCTCCCCTATACATTATAATTGAAACTTCATGGTATTCTAGTTCCTCTAAAGAAGTAGATGTATTTTATCAATTAGATCATGCAATACCTCTCATGTCCATAACCTAGCACCCCAAAGTAGTATGTACAGGCATAGTGCATTTAACTCATACTCAAGACCTTAAGATATTATGGGACCCTAAATCATGAGGAACATTAGTCTCTAGAGAAGGATATTGTCATTAGTGACTTTGAGTGACCCTTAGAGACCGTTTCCTTTCATTTTAAATGGTTTTTTTGTTTAGTGATCACTCTCTTAGTGATACCTTAAAGGAAAATGGCCTAAAATTTATGTTATGATTTTAGTATGATATTATTTACTCCATTTTATTAGTATTCTATATACATTTGTTGAATCAAAGAATACTCTTGACTTTGTTTTATGTTATGCTTAGCAAGAACCTAAAATACATCTACATATGAAAGGTCTGTTGTCATTTTTACCTAGACATTGACATGTTTTTGTACTAGTATGTGATATTATATAAATTTATGTTGTTTTTTTACCAAAAAATAGTTGTCATTGATAGACAAAAAGTAACAAATTTGTCACCATATCTATAGTAGGATTCAAACTTGTTAGTTCATCTCCCTAAATCCATAACAAAGATACTGTCTTACCTCACTAAGTGGAATTGATAACCATGGATCATGTGAAAAACTACTTGCTACTATATAGTGGACAAACAGTATTCTAAAATTGTAGATACAACATCCAGTGTAGGTACAATGTGGGAGTGAAAAAGTAACTCCCAAACCAATATTGAAGTAGGGAAAGATAAAAGACTAACTGCATAGATAAAAAGATAAACATATATCCAAGAGAAAAATATGTCCTTGATTTCAAAGAGAGATGGATGGGTAGGTTATAGGAAGAGAGGACATAAAGGAGACTTGTTTATCTCATATATAGTTTAGGTTATAACTTGGACCAAATTGTGAATATTATCTTCTTGATTTTTATAGTTAGGCCTCCTAAATAAGTGATATTATTCTTTGATGGTTTCCCATCAATTAGGTGCACATACCATAGAAAATGTAATCAATATTTTCAAAGCGTTTAGGACCAATTTTTAATAAATTTGAGAACCTATGATAATCAACCAAAAATATGCAGCTACAAGATGAAAATACATAGTTTTTGCAATAGAATCATGAAATGATTCTTCATAAGAATATTGACATTCGAATTCTCTCAAAGGAAACTATGTATCAATGATAAAATATTAGTTTAGGAATTAACGAGATTGTTATATTTGTTTAGTTTCTAATTTCACACTCTTGAGTTATTATTTTATAAATAGAGTTATAAAGAGAGTAGGCCAATAATGAAAAGGAGAATGTTTAAGACACATACAAAATCTAATATTAAAATGTGAACAATGATCGTACTAGGAATCACCTAAAGCTGAAAAATGGTCAGGTTTCCCTCATCACAGTTCACTAGAATTTGTGAAGCAGATCAATGAACTAAAAGGTGTCATGTGCAGCAAGAATATGGAGATAGTGCTCCAGAAACCATGATATCAAATTTCCTCAAATAGTGAATTTAGTTTCACTAAGTCTTTGATAGGACCTCTCTGTCAGTTTTGCACACACATGCATCTACTCTCTAGATGAGTTCTCCTTCTCATTATGCAAGGTTAACACAAAACCCCCATATCGAATTCTCTCATGCAACCATATTTGACCTTCATGCCAAAAATACACCAATCTTGGTTATTTCATGCACATGACACATTGTAAAAATTGGAAACTTATAGTTTATATGCGACTTCTAAATTTCTTGCTGACAACTATTAACTGGTATTTTGATGAAAAATATATCCATTCCCTCCCAAGCTAACTCCAACACACTAAAAAATATTCTAAGTCTTAGAAATACTTCTACAGCTCAAACTTATGCATGTTCTACCCAACAACCTTCAACATGTTTTAATGACTGGAACTTCACAAAGAAGTTCTACCCAGTCAACATTTCACACTCCCCTAAAACCCCAAATAATTTACTATTGGTTTTATCTCGCATTCACAAATATTAAAATCCCTCTAGTCATTAACATACATAGCCACACATTTACAAAACTACTTTGCATTCTTTATCAAGTGTCAACTCTAGAGACAAGACAATATAGGTAAGAATAGTTGGATGGCCAACTACCCTAGCGTTAAACACCCCTAATATCCTAATAACCTAAGAATTAAAGACCCATGAATGTTTTGGTGTTTGATTTAGTGAAAATAATTATTTATAGGAATAATTGAAAGGTTGGATGACCACATACTGAAGACATTGTCGCTCCTAATCCAAATTCTTCTCTTAAGAGTCAACTCGAACCCCATGCTCTTACTCGTTCTTGTGATTGTGCAATTGAAACCCTTGTGTCTTTATTTAACACCAATTAATTCTGAATTGAATTCACACACGTTAAGAAAAATTGCATAGGTGCTACGCAGATAACATAAATATAACTGTGGTAAACCATAGAGATTAGAATTCTAGAGGTAAACCTGTAATTAATCATGCTGAGGTAAAACTCATAGGAATTAGATTTTTATCATTCAAGCTAGCACTATATTAGGTTCTTTAACTGAGAGAATAACAAGCACAGCAATGAAACACAAGAGATAAGGAACACAGTGTTTTTCCTCGGGGAAACCATAAATGGAGAAAACCATACAACTTCCTCAGAGATAGAATCAGCACCAAAAGTAAAACCCCAAAACAGTAAGATGATCTCCTGATAGTAGTAGCATATTTATTTCTAGCCCCAACAAATTCCTCTCCCTCAACTAAGTGCTACAACAGAGTGTGAGTGAGTGTGTGATAAATAAAGAGGCTCACTCTCTATTTATACTAATTCATGACTTGATAATAACTCACTATGGCCGACTTCAATACGAGAGTCTAATAACCCTAGGGCCCTGCAACTACGGGGACTTTAAGCCTTGAACAATAGGAGTGTTACCCACAATGACTTGACATGACTTGTTTACATTATAGAAACTCCCAATCGAAACATCGGGGCATGACATGACTCAATTACATTACAAACACCGGAATAAACATCGGGGGTACAATACATAAGATATACAAGTGAATACATTCCAAAGTTACAATTACATCAACACTCCCTCTTAACCAGGAAGGTATTCTCTCGACACAATTTATCAGCACAAGTCTTCTTCTCTGTATCATATGGATCACAATTGAGTCCTCATCATCTTCAAGTCATATTCATCTTCAAGTCATCTTCATCTGGATCTATATCATCACTCGATCTAGATCATCATCACTGGATCTAGATCATCACTCGATATGGATCATCATCACTAGATCTGGATCATCACTATATCTGGATCATTTGTGGTTCTAGAACATCTCTGCTGGATCATCATCACAAGTGCTATCTCGTAATTCTTCTCGTCATAGGAAGTTCTACAGAGCCAGCCCTTTTTCATGACGGTTGTAGGCCTAGCCTCCATGTAGGTATTTTTCAGCACTTATATCTGACCCTAAGTCAAAATGGCCCGCCCAGCACTTACATTTGACAATGAGAGAAACACATCGAACACCATGTCAGAAAGGCATCTGCAACACTTACATCTGACCATGAGAGGAACCAATCTAGTCATCTATGTCAGAAAGGCCCAGCACTCACATCTGACCATTAGAGGAACCAATCCAGTCATCTATGTTAGAAAGGCACCTCCAACACTTACATCTGACCATGAGAGGAACCAATATAGTCATCTATGTCAGAAAGGCCCATCACTCACATCTGACCATTAGAGGAACCAATCCAGCCATCTATGTCGGAAAGGCCTAGTACTTACATTCGACAATGCGAGGAACCAATCCTACCTACATGTCAAAAGGGATCTTCACTTACATATGATCATGTGACAAACCAATCTAGTATGTTATAAGGGATCTACACTTATATCTGATCATGTAGGAACCAATCCTACAGTCACATCAGAATGGCTCTACACTTATATGTGATCATGTAGGAACCAATCCTACAGTCACATTAGAATGGCCCTGCACTTATATCTGATCATGTAGGAACCAATCCTACAGTCACATCAGAATGGCCCTCAGTCCCAGACTGAGTATTCCTAATAACTGACCAGGTTCCTCCATTCCAAGAATGGCATTCAACACTTATATCTGATCACGTAGGAACCAATCCTACAGTCACATCAGAATGGATTAGCACTCATATCTGACATGCGAGGAACCAATCCTCTCATCATCATAGAATGGCTTCACCCTTACATCTGTCCATGGAAGGAACCAATCCTATCACCATGTCAGAATGGATCACAGACTCATCACTTCCCCTTGTAGGGAACCTTGATCTGGAGAACACCAAGCTTCTCCCTGAAGTACTCGAACTTCACTCTGGCTAATGGATTATTCAACACATCAACTATATGTTTGTCCATCGCAACATACTATAGCTTCATTGATCCTTTCTGCACCATATCTCTGATATAGTGATACTTGATCTTGATATTCTTTGGCTTGTCATGTAACACAGGTCTCCCCGACAACTTCACACAACTCTAGTTGTCACAATATATACAAGTAGCATCCAACTGGAGATCAAATAAATCAAACGGTAGCTTCCTCAACCATACTGCCTCACAACTAGCTGACCAAGCTACGACATACTCTGCTTTAGCTGTACTTAGTGCCACATAGGATTGCTTCCTGCTAAACCAAGACACCACACCTAATCCCATACTGAAGCAACACCTTGAAGTGCTCTTCCTATCGATGGAACTACCTGCCCAATCTAAATCAACATAAACCTCTAGGTTAATCTTCTGATCCACCTCATACTTGAGCCCATAATCAACTGTACCCCTTAGGTACCTTAGAATATGCTTTGCAGAAATCAATTGAACATGTCTTGTATCTGTCAAGAGCTGGCTCAAGGTGTTCACAACAAAGCAAATATCTGGTCTCATGTTTGTTAGGTACATCAAGGACCCAATCATCTGACGATACATCGTAGCATCAACCACTTCTGATGAAGAATCACTCAATATCTTCAGGTTCAATTCCATAGGTGTGGTCATGGCCTTGCAGTCTATCATCTTGAATCTCTTCAGGATCTGTACTGCATACTTCCCTTGTCTGAGGGAGATTCCATCTGCATTCTGCCACACCTCCATGTTTAGAAAATAGTGCATCATACCCAAGTCCTTCATTTCGAACTCGGAAACAAGATTCCTCTTCGTATCAGCAATCAACCCATTCATACCTATTACAAACATATCATCTACATACAGTAGGAGTATCACTGGGTTACCATCTTCAACCTTGTAGTAAAGGTTGGAATCTGATTTACTTTTGGTAAATCCCAAACTATAGAGAAAACCATCAATTCTTTTGTACCATGTCCTGCATGCATGTTTCAAATGGTACAGGGGTTTCTTCAATGTACACACATGAGACTCCCTTTCATGTGTCTCAAAACCGAGTGGTTTCTCTACATACACTTCTTCTTCCACTACACCATTCAAGAAAGTAGTCTTGACATCCATTTGGTGTATCTTCCATGTCATCACTGCAGCCAGAGCAAGTACTGATCTGATGGAAGTGTATCTGGCTACAGGTGCAAAAGTTTCTTCATAATCTTTTCCTTCTTTTGGTGAGAATATACAAGCCATGAATCTTGCTTTATATTTCTCTATGCTGCCATCTATAGCATGTTTGATCTTGTAGATCCATTTGGAAGTTACAATAGACTTCCCTTCTGGTCTTGGGACAACATCCCAAAAATCATTCTTCATGATTGATTGATACTCTCCGATCATAAAATCCTTCCATTCTTTCCTTTCTTCCCACTTCTTCATAGTTGGAAGGTTATTTATCGATGAAATCACATAATAAGGCTACATACCCAGAGCAAGACCTGGTCCTCTTTCTTTCTCTGTGATTCTCTTATGGATCCCCATAGCTTTATGCACCTTGGATAGCTTCTCGTACCCAAGCAGGTTTCCTCTTATGAGGATTCTTCTCCTGAGGTGGACCTACATGTTCTTGAGGTTCTTCTAATTCTTGATCTTCTTCTTGAATTTCTTTGTTCATGGTTGTGTCATGAATTATGGGTGCTTTTGTTTCTTCAGGATCTTCAGCAGGTCTCTTTATGGATTTGTTGTAAGATGAGTCTTCATCAAATGTTACATCCCTGCTGATGTCGATCTTCTTGAATCCTGGGAAGTATATTCTGTAAGCCTTTAAGATTTTAGAGTATCCCACAAATATACCCTTCTTTCCTGAAGGATCTAACTTTGTCCTCTTTTCTTTCAGAATGTGTATGTACACTGGACAACTGAATATTTAGATATGGCTGACTTCTGGTTTCTTGCCAAAAAATACTTCTTCAGGTGTCTTGTTCTTGAGTACTCTATGTGGAGTACGGTTCTGTACATACACCATTGTTCTAGCAGCTTTTTCCCATAGATGCATGGGAATATCTTGATCATGAAGCATTTCTCTTGTAGGTTCGATGATCATTCTATTCTTCCTTTCTACAACCCCATTATATTGTTGATTATATGGAGTGTATAACTCCCTCTTAATCCTTGAATCTTTGCATAACTCTTTGAATTCATTTGAAGTGAATTCTTCACCATTATCTGATCGAAAGGTATTGATCTTCTTTTCAGTGTGGTTCTCGATCAAGGATTTGAATTCCTTGAATTTGATGAATACTTCATCTTTGTTCTTCATAAAGTATATCCATGTCTTTCTAGAAAAATCATCAATAAAAGAAACATAGTATACATACCCGCTTAAAGAACTGGATGACATTGGATCGCATCCATCGGATTGAATGATTTCCAAGATTCCTTTTGCTTTGCTCTCACTACTTGGAAATTCCTTCTTTGTGTTATTTCCTTTCGCACATCCTTTGTAGACTCCATCATGGTTTTCCTAAATTTATGGAATACCTTCAATAGCATTGCTTGCAAGTGGTAGTGCTCTGTAATGTACATGTGCAATCCTTCTATGCCAAATTTCATTTGTGTCTACTGTATCATGGACAAATGTTAGCCGGAATATTTCACCTCCTGCAGACAGCAAGGTGTTCCAGTGGTATGAATGGTTCAGATCCAGAACAAATAGATCACAGAGCCTGATAACTCTCACTAGACGTTGTAGATATCTGGAATACAAGGCTTTGATAGTTCACCTGCGTACTTGCAATCAAGATCAACATGAAATAGATCAAAGCAACCAGAATATGATCTATTAATCTATGCTAGTGACTAAGGAATCTAGCAATATATATCTGAAATCAAACATCAATAATATATGTGGGACAAAAAATCAACTTGCATTAGATGTATGAAGAAGTTTAAAACCAAGCCTTAGTGTTGACATGCATCTCCATGAAGCTAGCTCTTCATCCCCAAAAGCTCCGACTCTAGATCTCTATGCTATCTCCAAATGATCTTGGGCCAAGAATCAATCCAACAGCATAACAATACCTTCAATGTTCTCCCCCCAACCATGGCTATGAGCTCATATTTATAGGGCTTTAATGGATATATATGGTTGAGAAATTAGTGGGTGAGGTGGCCTCTAAGATCCTAGGATGAGGGATCTTGAGCTCAACCAACCCACAGTAGTAGGGATAAGGCAGTACACGAGGCTTATCATCTAGAAGCCTCAAGAAACTTCTCTTTTTCCCTTTTTACCTAGGGTACCATGTTTCTCCTTCTATGACAGAGAATTTTTGGTAATAACTGCCTATGGACTAAGGGTAATGGGTGGTGGTACCGCTTGTGGACAACCTATGAAAGGCGGTGTGAGCAGGGGTACTGCTCCTGGATAAAGGGGCATGCGCAGTGCTGGGAATTTGTATGACATATTGATGAAAAACCATTTAGTTTCCACTCCAGAAGATGGGATTTAGGGCAAGTAGGTATGTCAAATGTCTTATCACATGATGGTGATAGGATTTTGGTATAACAGGATGCCCCCCAAAGCATGAGTCTTAGAGTGATACGATAAACGAGATCTTTGAGAATAAGTCATCACCAGGAGATGAAAATGTTGGCTCGATCGGAGTATGTATTCAAGTAGGCATCTATAGTATGTCAGTATGTTGACTCATAGACACAAATAACCAAACTCATAGCTGCAGACCAATACAAGGAAGATCCATGAGTGGAATAAACAAGCATGGCTGCTAGAATATAGTGTAGATCCATGTGATAGAGGACTCAAACTTGGACATAGCTACTAGACATACAACATAGATCTATGTCATACAGATGCAAATTTGAGCATAGCCACGACCATACAAATGTGGATCCATGCTAGATATACAAAACTCCATTGCAACCTGGGGAAAAATAAATGAGCGCTTTTAAACAGATGCCCAAGGTCTTCGTCTCATCTTCCATAAAGTACAATTCTATCCATGTGATTACAATGATCTGAAGTCGAACATGGTAGAAACCACTTGATTACTAGCCAATGATGTGAACCGTTAACAAGTTCAAGGGATATCACCATTAATGTCAATGATTCCCAAGGTACCCTAGTACAATATACTGAATGCAAATAGATTTCCTGATGTCGAACACTCAATCGATTCTATCGAGCAAAGGTCAATAATGTGAACCTATGTTGAGATCAAGAGAATATGTCATTAAGGCATACAGATCTCAAGGTACTAAATATTGTTTCTAAGACTATTTCTTGAATGATGAGCTGATGTCAATGGGAATAGTCTCGTCGAAGGAGGGCCATGATGAGTCCCACATCGACGATACGAAACTTGGAACATAGTTCTGGAATGATGTAAATGTAGTAACCATATGACTAACTCAAAGATACTGACACAAAGACTATGTAGATTGCAGAGGTAAAACTTCTTCAGATCCCCTTTGAACATCAGGCAGCATGACAAAATGACTTGGCAGCATGACTAGACAGGACAGATACACAATGCGATAGTGGACAATGCATTATTTTGAAAGACTCAAAGGATTGACATGACTCATGAAAGTGGATCATCATGGAGATTAGCTGAATATGGCAATTGACTGACATGATTGTGTAGAAAAGTGCCATGTTCAAAGGTAACAACAAACAACTGCCATTATTTGCAAAATGATTTCATTTCCCATTTCCCCCATTATGATTGGTGAGTGCCTCTTTTTTGTTTTACGAGTTCAAAGAGGGTAAAAAACACTCGATATATCTTGTCAGAAGAAAAGTCCAGTATCATATGTTTTACGAATCTGAGAGAGGAGGGGTTCATTCCCAAAACGAGTCTCTCAATGTTTAATTTAACGAGTCCACTGAAAGAAAACTCGGTATCATTCATGTTTAGAGAGTTTGAACGAAAATGGAAGAAAACTCCATGGGGGTCCTTTTTCGTATGATTTAGTCTCTAAGGCCTAAAAATGTATAAAATCATACCTTAGAGAACTATTCCAGTCATGATTGGCTAGAGTGTTCTTTTCTCGTAAATAGTCCTATCCAAACTGAGAAAGAGATAACTTACCATCGAACGGACGACTCTTCAAATACTTTAACGAGTGTGAAGAAGACAAGATCGCTCGACAATCTTTTCATATTTAGGGAGCCTGAAAAGGGTTTAAAGAGAACTCCATGAGGTTTCTTTACACAACATAATGTTTTACGAGCCTAGAAAGAACCAGAAATGGACTTGATGAATTTTTCGTATTTAAGGAGTGTAGAGGGGGCTAATTACCTCCTAAATGTCATCATGTAATTATAGTTTAAAAGATAAATAAATATTAACAAATAGGTAGTTGGAGCGGGTACAACCGCTCCAACCTACCTCATAATGTATAAATAATTACCAAAGATAATGCAAAGACGGATTGGATGTCCCTTCCCATATTTCTTTGTCTTTGATCGCTGTGTATGAACTTAACGTATGCTTGAATGATGTTGAAACCCTAGACTTCAACATTGGCGTCGTTGCCTCTCCCATCCGGTCTGGGTGACAGCAGCAGCGGAGGGGAGTGGTTTGAACCTGGAAGAGAACATGATATGCTTGGAAGAGGCTGCAAGAAAGTTTGTTTATGCCTAGCTTAGTGGGGGTATTCGACCTTAATGCATCGACAACAATGTGGGACTCACCTTGTGTTGAAATCGTACTACAGAAGACTCACGTTCGACCTAGGCAAGTTGGATGCTGATAGGTGGCAACGATCTCCTGCTTCCTCCCAAAACGGCTTGCTTTCATCTCCACGAAATAATTCTCCTGTAACGTACAACGCAGAGAACAAGTAAAAGAAGTGAATATTGATTCTGCCTTTACACTTATAGGCGAGTCCTCTTGAACAATTGCCAGGAAGAATTTGAAAGGGGTGAAAGGGAACAAGTCGAAGCTAATAAACCGGAAGAAGAAGGTGTGTCGCGCGTGGCTGTTGTTCATACCGTGTGCTTGAAGATTGCTTGGATGTTATGATGACTATAGATAATGCTGGAATGAGTTCTAGCAATTAAACTCGTGCATTGAAGACTGCTCTTGAAGCTGCTACGACCTCCACGTGAAGACTAAAACAAAAATATATTTTGAAGACTCCAGATGATTACAATCAGAAACCTATCCCCATGGACGAGATCGAGACGGGAGCTCTCCTTCCGCGCATTATACTCATCGACTATCCTTTATCGAGCTATCAAGTAGTCGATGGTTAAATTTTTAAAGTAACGAATGGAGACGGTTCAGATCCGGAAAAGAAAGCGTAAATAGTTGCAAAATATCATATCCTATTCGTGAATGAAAGGCGATGCATGTTTTCCAAGTCGTTGATGCTAACTCGTTAAAGATTAACTTCTCCAAGTCATGTGGGAGGCCGACCAGCGAAACAAAGAAAATATCTTCTCTGTCCATTACTGTTGTTGCGGGAAGATTATTCTTTCAACAATGGGCCGGTCAATATGCTGACGGACCTGCTACATGATACCATGCCGATACCTGCAGAATGACCACCCATTTATTTGAAGCAATCGACCATTCTAGTCGAGAGAGCAACCGATCAGAAGTAGAATTCAATATGTCGACTAAGAGTGAAACCGTCTATGCATACATTAGATGTCCCTCAACTGGTCAAGATATTTGTTGGCTATAGTTCTTTGGCACAGAGATTTTAGCCAGAATGCATCGAATCTAAATTTTGAAGAACAAATAATTCAATGCTTTGGTAGAAGATCACCGACTAATGAAGACTGCAGAAAATCGAAACTCACCCACTCAAGAGTGCTTTCGTCGACTATCCCGCTACCGACAAGAGAGCCCAATGACAATGCTTTTCTAGACGTTCATCTGGTATATTCTTGACAGCTTATGACTACTATCGATCATCTATTGGTTAAAAGCACTATATTATAAGTTGAAAGATGTAGTTTGGCAAGCCTCCGACTCCCGTGTTGAGTTAATAATGGGTCCACTTTTCGGCCGACTATATTTTTCTTTGTTTTTTGTTTGGTTAATCTTAAAATATGGTCGATTTTCTTCTTTGTTCGATGATCTTCGACACTTTAAGCAAGTCAATTCTCATGGTCGGTTTAGCATGGTCGACAGAGTTACAATGGTCGGTTGTAAATAGTCGAGTCGATGTTATATGGTCGGAATTAAGTC
>LPNX010721471.1:448140-488031 GCA_001517045.1 Pseudotsuga menziesii | reverse complement strand
AACCTACCTCATAATGTATAAATAATTACCAAAGATAATGCAAAGACGGATTGGATGTCCCTTCCCATATTTCTTTGTCTTTGATCGCTGTGTATGAACTTAACATATGCTTGAATGATGTTGAAACCCTAGACTTCAACAAGGAGCCTGAAAAAGAGGTGAAAAGAGAACTCCATGATGCTTCTTTACACAATGTCATATTTTACGAGCCTGGAAAGAAACTTAAAATGGACTCGAAACTTTGATACTAGATTTTTACGAGCGTGACAAAGTTTTGTAATAAAAACTCAATGACCTTTTCCATTTTGTGAAAGTATGAAAAAGCCATAAACAAACTTTCCAAAGATTCTTACTAAAGTCAACCTACAGACGACTCATGCATTCAAAATAAACATTAAGGGATTATGACAAATAGATTTTGACCAGAACATGATGTAATATCAAAACTATAGTAAGTTAGACCCAAAAAATATCTATATAAGGCAAGTAAATAGTAAAAAAAATAAACATTTCACTATTTACCTCCAGCAGAGAGCACTTGGAGCATTTTCTAGCTAGATCTTCCATAGATGATACTCGGAGTTCCCACTGTCCATTTTCAGTCTCATCAGTTGTAGGTAACAGCTAAGACCCTTATATTTCATTTCATAGCTTCTATTTTGGGATTTGGTGGGTTTTGGGCCTACTTAGAAATCCCTAAAACCCAATATGCGGGCAGCACGTCTACCCCTTATGGGATAGGTGGTACCACCCGAGAACCGTGCCAAGAACACGGCAGACAGGCAATGCCATTGCCTATCTCCAACAGGGAACAGTCGATGCCGATCATGGAGAAGATAAACAAATGATATGGGAAATATTTCCTCATTCTTTTAATTTCCAATGACTCAAAGATGATATTAATGGATACCATTGTTGTTTTTGGGAGGTCTAGGTGTCCAAAATATGGTGATATGGAAGGAAAGAACACATGATGACAAGGATGCTGCTACTAAAAGGAATCCAGTTTTCATTCCTGCACTCTGGAACTATGGGCTCTTAAATTTCTTCCAGACACCAAGCATGGTGTCCCACGAGAGATTATCGGAACACATACTAAGAATGTGGAATCCAGAACAACAGTATTTCGAGGTGGGGGCACACATAATTACAGTGGAGGTAGAGGATATCTACTTCTTGGCTGGCCTATCGAGATGGGGTGCCCCTATCTCACTGACAGGTTTTCATGGCGGGGACATTACTACCATAGAGCTCATAGATCGGCACTGCATACCAGGTACATGTACATCGGGGAAGAAAATCCCCATCAAGGCATTGACAGACAGGGATCTATGGATTGTTCTATTTACCATGTAGAGGGTGGAAAGGAGCCAGGGTGTGCATTATGCTTCCAAGGCACATATGCTATATGCCGTAGAGGCTATGGCACCTACGGTGTTCAATTGGGTGGAAGCATTGCTTCCAACCTTCAAGGATCAGCTGACTAAATTCCGGTAGGGAGAGCTGAAGCTGTTTGGCTTTGGTTCCATCTTATATTGATTCTTCTTTGAGAGGGTCCCATATATGAGGCCCCAGGAAATTTTTGGGAGTCTGAGAGCACAGGACCCATGTATGCTATGGTGGGTCCAATTCATGGCTCGCACAAGAGTGAGTAGGGGTAGAGTGAAGTTCGGTGATTCGTTCTTCAGATGGTTGCGGGATCAGATGCTCATGGTCCAGAACTATGCCTATGCAGGCACAGATTTTATAGGTGATCCTGACCTACCACTCCCACCTGGAGGGCAGTGGGGTGACATTGGTAAGAAGCAAGAAACCCTAATAATGGAAAATGTTTTCATGTTTTTTTATTTTTTATGATAAGTGACGAGACCTGTTTGTCTTCATGCAAATGTTGGAGCAGTGAGGTATGGAGGAGCATCTCCACGAGAAAGGTGAGCCAGAGCTTGGTTCGTGCCACAGGGTGATGATCTCACCTAGGAGCTGGAGGAGAACCTAGAGAGGTTGACTCTGGACATCCTGGATGCTGATATAGATGACCTCCCAACTAGATATCAGAGATCTATAGCAGGAGTACAAATCCGATTCAGTAGGCTACTACGTAGGGTGGCTCGAGCAGTGATGTGCTATCATGAGCACCATTAGTGGATGAGACATGTATACTAAAAGCTGATAGCTTTAGGATTTTTTGTATGATGATTTTGCTTGAAATCCTACATGCTTCAGATGAGGTCTCGGGACCTATATTTTTGTAAAAAAATTTCGTATATATATATATATATATGGACTTTTACGCGGTGTTTATATGTTTCAAATGGATAAATGCATTTTCTATGAGTTCTATATGTCTTTAAATGTTTATTTACAATGTACCATGTTTGATTTAATGTCAGGAATGGGAAATATGCCAATCTAGGATGTAATTGGCTAATGAATCAGCCACTACATTATGTTCCCTATGGATATGCCTATAGGTAATGGTTCCAAATGATCTTTCTAGCAAACGTACCCTCCAGAAGAGGTGGAGGAGCACCGAGTTCCTAATGGTGTAGACATGGTTTAAATGAAAAACCACGAGCTGAGAGTCCATCAAAACTACTAGATCACGGACATCCTGGGAGGCAGCTTGAGTCAGAAGACCGATGACTGCTTCATACTCGGTGATGTTATTAGTAGCGGGACCTAATCAAACTGCTCCTGAACTGACCAAATCTTCAGCTGGGGAATAAAGAACCCAAGCAGCCGAGGCTAGATTCAAGGTGTGGTGGCAAGCACCGTCAACGAAGCCGTAGAAATCCATATGCATGACCAAAACATGGTATAAACAGATGCAGACACTAAAAATCAAAACCATATTGAAAATACTAAAAGCACACTGAAAGTCAATCAATATACATATATACAAGATACCATCCAAGAAAACCTAGGCATAGCACCTTTTCAGGTACAACCCATTGCGAGGTTTCCCCAAAGGGATTCCATCATAATCAACTAACTCATAGGATCCTTTCTCTAACACCTTGGAAATAACAAAAGGTCCATACCACATAGACTCGAACTTACCCTTCCCTAGCTTGTCATATCTCTAGTCATAAGTCAAAACTAGGTCACCCTCATTGAAAACACGATGTTGGACAGATTTATCGTACTGTGCCTTGACGCATTTCTTATGTGCCTCTTTAGCCAAGGAAGCATCTCTACGAGTCTCATCAAGGTTATTCAAGTACAAAAATATCACTTCCTTTGTGAAAGTGTTTGGGAGAAATTCGATGGCCAGTTGTAAACATGGAATCTGACATTGGATCGGCAAGATAGCTTCAAGTCCATTGACAAGCTAGAATGGCATGAAACCAATAGCTATTTTCATGGAAGTCGGATAAGCCCAAAGAGTAGAAAAAAGAGCGAGATGCCAATTGGATTTATGATCTCCAACCATCTGACGAAGCACAGTTTTCAAAACCTTGTTAATGTCCTCTACCTGACCATTAGCTTGCGGATAATAAAGCATAGAGTTTTCATGGCGAAAACCTAGCTTGGCACTCAATTCCTCCATCATTTGACTATGGAAATGAGATCCGTGATCAATGACGATGCATTGCGGAACTCCAAATCTAGCTATAATATGATTGAACAAGAAGAGAGCGCCAATCTTACCATCTTCTGCATATGTAGGCATGGCCTCAGCCCATTTTATGAAATAATCCATGGCTACGATGATGTAACCATGCCCCTCGGCTGAGGTAGGCTTACAATGCATGAATTCAATCCCCCATTTGGAAAAAGGACCAACGGCAATGTCGGGGTGAAGCGGAGCAGGATGGGTGCGCTTTTTGAGATGAAAATGTTGACAGGGTGGGAATTTCTTAACAACCTCATGATAGTCTTTGAAGACAGAAGGCCAAAAATAGCTAGCACGAAGGATTTTCTGGGCTGTATCCATCCCAGATAAATGACCGCCACATGCTCCATAGAGGCAACCATTCAGCACGTGTTCAGCCTCCTCATGAGTGAGGCATCGCCGGAGAATGGAGTCAATCCCACATCTATACAAGGTATCATGCAAGATAAGATAGTATTTTGCATGGTGAGGGATGTGGTGACGATCGTCGCTAGATAGATGTGGTGGAAAACACTGGTTCTGAAGATAAATTAGCAAATCTCCATACCAAGGATTAGTAGTGCTAATTAGGAACAGGAATTCATCAGAAAATGAATCATTGGCCTCAGATTCCATAGTAGCATCGGGAAGGTCACATATAAGCTCAGCAAAAACCAAGGATTTCTTTGATGTATCCTTGGAAAACTCGAGATCAAACTCTTGAAGGATGATAATCCAATGGGAATACTTGCCCCCAAGTACGTGACGAGTCAGAATGTAGTACATCGGGTTCTGGTTTGCCAATACGGTGGTAGTGCGAAGCAAAACATAGTGATGAAATTTTTGCACAGCAATGACCATGGCCAAAGCTAGCTTCTCCACATGTGAATAATAGGTTTTAGAATCAATAAGATTCTTATTGGCGAAATAAATCACATGCTCCTGACTGTGGAGATTGTCCTGCACTAAAACCATAGCGAAGGTAGTAGCGGAGGCAGCAATATACAAGAGAAATTCCTTTGAATAATATGGGGGGTGTATCACAGGTGAATGAGTCAGAGCGTGCTTCGTGCCACAGGGTGATGATAGCCAGATTTGTTAGCCGTAATATTTCACCTCCCGTGGACAGCAAGGTGTTCCACTAGTCTGAATGGTTCCGATCCAGAAAAAATAGATCACAGAGGCTGATAACTCTCCTTAGATGCTATAGATATCTAGAATACAAGGATTTGATAGTTCACATACGTACCTGCAATCAAGCTCAACACGAAACAGATCAAAGCAACTAGAATATGATCTACTAATCTATGCTAGTGACTAAGGAATCGAGCAATATATATTTGAAATAAAACATCAACAATATATATGGGACAGAAAATCAACTTGCATTAGATATATGAAGAATTTTACAACCAAGCCTTAGTGTTGACATGCATCTTAATGAAACCAGCTCTTCATCCCCAAAATCTTCGACTCTAGCTCTCTATGCTCTCTCCAAATGATCTTGGGCCAAGAATCAATCCAACAGCATAACAATACCTTCAATGTTCTCCCCCCAACCATGGCTATGAGTTCATATTTATAGGGCTTTAATGGATTGAGATGGTTGAGCAATTAGTGTGTGAGGTGGCCTCTAATATCTTAGGATGAGGGATCTCGAGCTCAACCAACCCACAACATTAGGGATAAGGTAGTACATGAGGCTTATCATCTAGAAGCCTCGAGAAACTTCTCTTTTTCCCTTTTTACCTAGGGTACCGCGCTTCTCCTTCTATGACAGAGTGGTTCTAGTAATAACCGCCTATGGACCAAGGGTAATGGGTGGTGGCACCGCTTGTGGACAACCTATGAAAGGCTATGTGAGTAGGGGTACCACTCCTGGACAAAGGGGCATGCGCAGTGCTTGGAATTTGTATGACAGATTGATGAAAAACCATTTAGTTTCCACTCCAGAAGCTAGGATTCAGAGCAAGTAGGTATGTCAAATGTCTTATCACATGATGGTGATAGGATTTTGGTATAAAAAAAAAATCTTGTTCTGGATGGCCCTTCAAGTTGTATAATCCTCCTTCTTGTTCTCTAATTACTATTACATCATCAATAGTCTTTCCTCTTAGCCACGTGAGGACTTGGCCATCTATAAATGCAACCCTCATTCCTTTTGCATCTAGTGCCAATATGGAGAGAAGATTCTTCTTTAGCCCTGGTACAAACAAGACATCCTTCATTTTCATATACTTTCCAGAGTCTAGCTTATAGGAGGATTCACCACTACCTTTTATGGGATATTGGTAGTCATCCCCAAGTTTCACCTTATGGGGTGAATTATGTTCGGATAGTTTCTCAAAGGATTCCTTGAATCCTATCATGTGTTTGGAATCCCCATTATCAATAAGCCAATATTTGCTTCCATGTGTGATAGTTCCCATGAGAGTGGAGATCAGAACATATTCTTCATCACTTGAAGAGTCTTCAATTTCTTATTTTACTATCTTTCTTGGAGGATCATCATCCTCAGCATGCTGAACATGATGTCTTCTTTTGGAGTTGTTCTTCTTCTTAGATCCATTCTTATTCATGGGACAATTTCTAGCAAAGTGACCTCTTTCATCACATGTATAGCATCTGAGTTTGGATGGATCCTTGTTTGTTTTTACAAAATTATCTTTCTGATGAGAATGCTTACCTTGGTGATGATGATTTTCCCTTCTGCCTTTCTTTGAGTGTACCATGAGAGTTTGATATTAATTTCCCATATTTTCTTCTCAAGATACTATTCTAGCTTCTTCTTGTGAGCATTCTTCCCACAGTCTACTGAACTTGATTAGCTTCTTTCTAGCACAAATTCCTTGGATGAAAGAATCCCATGATCTAGGGAGACCATTCAAGGTTGTCATCACAATTTCTGCATTCTCCACTTCTTCATCTACTGCTTCAATTTGTTCTTTGATCAGGGAGACCCTTTTGAAGTATGACTGTATGGTCTCTTCATTCTGGATCTTTACATTCTTCAAATGGTTCGTCAAATTCATATTTCAGTTTATGTTCTTCCCTTCAAACAGTTTGGTTAGAGAATCAAACATGGCTTTAGGTGTCTTTAGGGAGGACACATGTGGTATGAGGTGATCCTTGATTGAATCAACAATAATCCTCTTGGCCATAACCAACTTCTTCTTGTGTAAGGCCTTAGCCTCATCTTCCTCTGGAACTGGAACCTCCTCATTGATGTAGGAGTCCAACTCATTTTCTTCCAGGACCAGGGAGATCCTATACTTCCAAGATCATAAGTTATCAACTCCCTCAAGCTTTTCATCAAGCTTGGTATGATGAGACATCTTAACTGAGAACCTCAAATGGAAATACAAAAGATTTAGATCTTACCAGGTCAAGATGTTGGATCTGGATCTGAAGCTGAATTTCTGCAGTGTTGGTTCAGGAGCATATTAGGGTTTGACTTTCCTAGAGTTCTATCCAACCAAATTCTTTGATATTGGTCTCTAAAATTTGATTTTGTGGAGGAGGTCAATCTATGCTTGGGCTCACTTAAAAATTCCACTTCTGTGGAAAGCCCTAATTTTCGGCAGTAGTGTAGGGTCAAAAACTGAAAAATGCTTAGAATCAAATTCTGCTTCCATAGAAAGATGGAACCTAGAGAGGAGAGTCAGCCCAACCTTATTTTGTTGAAAATATGTGGAGAGAGATCCAAAAAGTAGGAATCCCTAGTTTTCACAGCTGCACAGTGTCTTCTTCTCAGGTTAGCTCTGATACCATGTTAGATTTTTATCATTCAAGCTAGCATTATATTAGGATATTTAACTGAGAGAATAACAAGAACAACAATCAAATACAATAGACAATGAACATAGTGTTTTTCCTTAGGGAAACCATAAATGGATAAAACCTCGCAACTTCCTCAGAGATAGAATCAACACCAAAAGTAAAACCCCAAAATATTAAGTTGATCTCCCGACAACAGTAGCCTCTTTCTTTTTAGCCCCAACAACTTCTTCTCCCTCAGCTATGCGCTACAATTGAGTGAGTGAGTGTGTGATAAATAGAGAGGCTCACTCTCTATTTATACTAATTCCTGACTTGACAATAACTCACTAGGGCCAACTTCACTATGAGAGTCTAATAACCCTAGGGCCCCGCAACTGCGGGGACTTTAACCCTTGAACAATAGGAGGGTTATCCACAATGACTTGACATGACTTGTTTACATTATAGAAACTCCCGATCGGAACATCGGGGCATGACATGACTCAATTACATTAAAAACACTTCCTGGAATAAACATCAGGGTACAATACATAAGATATACAAGTGATATTACAATTACATAAGATATAGGAAGTGTTCATAAGATATACAAGTGAATTACAAGTGTAACTTATGTATATCTTATGTATTGTAGGCACTCAGATGAAGAGGTAAGCCTATAAGTAATCACGCTGAGGTAAAAGACATGAAGTTGGTATGAATCATGAGTTGGACCAGTCACCCTCGAAGAAGCATGCAACCTCGTTGGAAGGGTTACGGTGACTCATTCGCAACCACAATGCTTTCGACAGACTAGTAGTTGGGAAGATGGGATGGTTCCAAAAGACAAGTAGCTGGAAGAGGTAAAATCACCATAAGAAAATCATTGTTAAGGAAACATGAGAAAATATGACAATAGGATAAGAAAAGTATATTTATTTTCTTTATATAGGTTAGGGTAGGTGAATAAAATAACTTAAGTCAAATACATGGTTTTAATTAGGAACAGGATAAACAATAAAGTGGTCCAAAAATATTACAATCATAAAATAATAATAAGGTAAGTATCCAAGTTCCTTTAACAAATTCAGAAATTAATTAATTTAAAATAAGGTCAAAAATGAAAAAGTCCAACATAAAGTAACCATAACAATAAATTGTCCAATGGTCCTATAATACAAGTATACAGTAAAATACACTTAGGATAAAATCCATAAGTCATCATAATCAAAGGTACACCCAAGTATGAGTGTCGGGAACAAGGTAAAGGACCAAGAGTCAACAAGGGGACCACAACTAACACAACCATATGATGATGATGGTGATGATGATGATGAAGATGATGGTGATGACGACGATGATGATGATGAAGATGATGATGCTAATGATGATGATGATGATGATGGTGATGATGACGATGATGATGACAATGATTATGATGAAGATGCTGATGATGATGAGTATGATGATGATGTCGATGATGGTGATGGTGATGACGACGACGACGACGACGATGATGATGATGACGATGTTGATGAGGAATAGGGTGATCACGATGATGATGATGAGGAATATTATGATGAAGATGATGATGAATATGGTGATGATGATGATGAAAATGATGATAATGATGATGTTGATGATAATGATGATGACGGCGATGAAAATGAAGATGATGATTATGAATATCATGATGAAGATGGTGATGATGATGACAATGATGACAATGAAGATGCCTTTGACGATGTCGATGATGATGACTATGATGATGGCGATGATGATGAGGAGGAGGAGGACGAGGATGAATATGATGATGATGATGAATATGGTGATGATGATGATGATGAAGATGGTTATGACGATGACAATGATGATGAAGATGAAGATGGTGATGACGATGATGACAATAACGATGATGGTGGTGGTGGTGGTGGTGATGATGGTGATTATATCTAATGTGGATAGAATCATCATCATCATCGCTTCATGATGAAGATGATGATGATTATCACGATGAATATGGTGATGACAATGATGATCATGATGATGATGAAGATGATGGTGATGAATATGTTGATGAGGAGGAGGGTGATGACGATGATGACGATGATGACGACGACGATGATGATGATGATGATTAATATGATGATGAATATGGCAATTGCAATGATGATGTCCTATGACATGATGAATATTATGATATGTACCGGTCGAAGTCAAATTTATACGTACCAATAAAATTCAATATTTTTATCAGAATATTAAATCAAAATATAATATAGAGTAGATATATTACTGCATACCTTGTACACCTCAATGGACTTCATCATTGTTGTAATCTTATAGATCACATAAGGTTACCAATAATACATACAAAAATATACACAGATACAAGAGACAAGAACAGATAGGATAAATAGATTATATTATTCTCAATAGATCATACAAAGCCAAGAACTGAACTTCGTTCTTGTGTGGCTCAACAGCCTAATATATACAGGTTACAAACAGTTACAATCATAACTACATGTCAGTTCACCGAACCGACATGACTGTTAGTTAACAGACTAACTACTGTGTTTACTCAGCCGACCGACGTATTCGGTCTCTCGACTTAGTCGGCTGATCGACTAAGTCGGTCTTCGTTCAAGTCGACTTATGTCGACTTGCTCCTTCTACATCTCCCCCACAAACAAAACATTTCTTCGTCCCGAAGAAAGAGGGAGGTACCAAAATTGAAATCATGTCAAATTCTTCAGACTTGCTCCTGTTGAGGACTATGTAGGCGGATGGTCGGCCGTCACTGAACGCATACTTTGACGATGGCTGGGGCTGTGATGGCCAATTGATGCTGAAATTCGGTCCAAATCTGTAATGCCTTCTCGATATCGATGGTCAAGGTAGTGAGACTTGACAGGATCGACATCTTTTCAGACATAGATTTTTCTGCTATGTTTTCCATGGTCGGGCCCAAGATTTGATTTTGCTCGTCTGCAGCTTGGAGGAGTCTCTTTATGTGGGGACAGAGGTTGTCAACTTTTTCCAGGTTAGGTAGAGCCTGTTGAACCCACTGATGGGCCTCACGTTCTAATTTCTACAGCTTGTTGGTTTCCATGACAATCTGCTCTTCGACGGTCTGCCTTAGTTCAGCTTCTGTAGACTTTCGAGCTTCTAGAGCTTGGATGCCTTGTCTGGTTTGTCTTTTTTGCTGGTATACCTATCCATAGTGTGTCGGCCAATCTCGGAGTACTTCCTCAGTGACAATAGATTCCTCCATATGGTCCTGTAAGACCTTGTATGCCTCTGAAAATGCAGTGTGTTGGGCCAACAACAGTCGGGCAGTTTCTTCCTGTTGTTCTACTTTGGTCTCTTGGAGGTGTGTCTGGATGGTCGATACCATCCCTTCCAATATCTGATATGCCCTCTCCAAAGGTCGATCTGTGGCTACTTCGACAGGGCCTGGAACAATGGATTGAGCAAGAGACCTGCATTTGTCGAGGAACTCGACTTCTTCTGTCTCCTTATCCTTGAGTTGTTTCCTTAGTCTGGTCGTCCTCCTCTTCAACTCTTTTGCTAGGGTGTTGAGTAAGTGGCCGACCTCTGAGTCGGTCAACGAGCTTACATCCCGTAAGCTAATCCTTAGCTGAGTAAGTATAGGAAGAGGTTTTGTTGTCTCCTTTGCTTGCTCTGTTGGGTTGTCGTGAGGACCTGCAGAAGTGGAAGGTGGATCAGAGGTCGAAGGGGTTTGTGTCGGAGGGGTTGGTTCAGTGGTCGGGGGTTTTTTTGTTTGGGGAGGTGGTATGTCCACCTCTGGCTGTGATGATGATGGTGGTCTCGGCTGTGAATCAGGTGGTGGTGGAGGTGGTGGAGATGATGGTGGTGGGGGTGGGGAGGGAGGGTTTCCTGATCCTGGTGGGGATGGAGAATGGTGTTGGGAACTTTGTTCGGAAGACATAATGTCTTCTTCCGGTCGGTAGTCAGTGAAGGTCTGTTCAATTCCTGATACATCGCCACCGTCATGGATCCTTGTAAATACTGTTGTTTGCTGGGCGTATATCTTGCTGCTGGATTTCAGGGGTGTTGTTGTCTTTATTGTTTGGGCTTACTGGAATATTGCAAGTAGCATTTGAAAGAAGGCTTTGAGTTCAGCGTCTGTGCTGGCCCTGGCCCTGAGTGCTTCAGGGATAACTCTTTCAAAGACTTCTGGGGAAATGGCGGCCTGCTGCACTGGTGCTTGCTCCTCGACTATTTTAGTCAGAGATGGAGGGGGAGGAGTCGTCACCAGGTCGACCACATCTTCAGACAGTGGTGTTGTTTTGGCATTCTTTGGCCGACCTTTCGGTGCTCCTGCTTCAACAAAACGTTGAAACTGAGTTTCAACAGTTACCTTATTTGCTCGGGCATCCTCGACAATATCGAGTGCTGATGCTGCCAGTTCGTCTTCATCGTCGATGGAGTCAGCAAGGACAAGCTTACGCTTACCTTTGCCTTGCTGACGTTTCTGCAGTTTGATGTTCCTTCTGGCAATGGCTATCTCCTTCGCCAGTTTCTTGATAATGCTCCAAGACACAGCATATTCGGGGTTGTCTTCCTCGACTTCCCCTGTTGGGTTCTGAGCGGGGTCGACAGTATGAGTAGCCGGAGGAGCTGTTTGTTGTACTGGTGGTGGTGTCTGATGTTGCTCTGTCGGGGGGTCCACTACTGGTGCAGTCGGATGCTTCACTGTTATGTGCACCCGACCAGGAGTGCTGGTCGGAGTATCCTGCATCACAAAGGTGCTAATATACAAGTGCAGCTCGTAATCTTCCTCCTTCTCCTGGTCAGTCAGAGGTTCGACTATAGATAAGTCGACCTGTTTTGTAGCCTCCGGGACTTGAATTTTGGTTTTGGCTTGTCTAGACAGCTCCCAAAAGATCTGGTCAACTGTGGGATAGTCGTCGAGGTCCCTGGCATTTGAATCCCGAGTGTTTGAGGACCATACTGATGTATGGTCGAGCTCCAGCTGGATGTGTGAGTCGGCTGGGAGGTGTCGTCGGATGTTCTGGGGCACCCTCCACCTTGTCGTTCGCAGCTTAAGCTGCTGGAACCAGTTTTCCAGAAATACCTTGCCTTGGTTTAGTTCATGCACAGTTCCTTTTTGGGAAAAGGGTTTGAACCTGTGCATCTCAAATCTAGTCGGCTCTCGGAAGACGGGACTTCCTTCCGGGCATATATAGTACATAGCAATCCAAATGATTAAGGAGGGGAATTTGATAATACCTCCTATTTCCTGACAGCGCTCGCATATGGTTTTGACCAAGTCTGCGAGGTAGTCTGCCCATCTGAAGATTCGTCCATCGGTTGCAATTTTGTCGATGGCGTCCAGCATTTCCAGTTTGAGGTCACTGTTGCGACTAGCCAAGGTGAGAGTAATGGCGATGATTTTCGCCACGATCTGTGGTGTTCGTTCGTCGATCTGACTGATCATCAAACCCTTGGAGTTTTTACCCGACGCCGAACCTGTAAGGCGTTCGACTAGCCCTTCCTTGATCCCAATGGGGACCGGGTCACCCTGGTTTGACAAACCAGTAAGTCAGGAGATAACATCTCTAGTGATGTCCACCGGTTGGTCAAAGTAAAATCGGAGTTAATACAACAAATATTAAAATAATAGATACATTTATCGAAGAAATCAATTAAAAAAAATTATAATGAAACACTTACAAATAGATGATATTCATTCCCCCCCCTCATTGTGTCCATGTTCCCTAAAATGTTTTCTAGCTGTTGTGATCAATATTCTTCTCCTCTTAAAGCCTCTGCATTGACTACATGGAAAATAACATTTCCCGTCGCCCTTTATTTTCAATCCATCCCACAATCAAGCAACCAATTGTTGATTTTGTTTGTTGGATCAGGAATATTGATATTTGACATTTTGTCACAAACAGATTGAATGAACACTATAGACGATATTAAAAAATAAAGCTCCACACATCACTATTTCTGCAAACTGTTTGTCGAAGAATAAAACAATTTTCGCAAACCGTTCATTAAAGAATAAAATAATTTACACAAATTGTCAGTGAAGAATAAAATAATTTTCGCAAACCATTCATTGAAGAATAAATAATTTCCACAAACCGTACTTCAAAGAATTAAATATTTTTTGCAAACCATCGCTTCTATATAAAACATGTCGGAATGCTTCTGTAAGTTATATATTTTCAAATCCAGTGATCATCGGATATCTGATGACATAGAACCTAGTTACTATTGTAAAAACACGCTATATAGGACGAAAATATGACATTAGGGATGTAGAAATTATGACATTAGGGACATCGAAAATACGAAATTATGGATGTTGAAAATTTGATATGTAATTCTATTAATTTAAAATGTTATAGTCACATTTCGTAATATGAAACTGAAATCTGATGACACAATAATTTTCCTTGGATGTCATCGGATTTTGGGTTCAAATATGTTGTGGAATATAGTTCCAAATACCCTTTTATTTTTTCCTTTTCTATTATATGATATGTTGGCCAATTCCATGTATAGAACCCTATTGATCACTCCCAAGAACCATTCAGAGTAGCTAAACATTTTTATACCCCATCCTCAATAGGAATACCAAGACCCGTGATAGCTAAACATTTTAAGAAATCTCGGCGTTTTGACACAATGGATTTCCTATGGGATTCTTACTACATATCACTCTATCAAGCCCTTTTCTACCACTGCTACATCTTGTTGGTTATTGAAAAATTGATTTTCTGTAAGCCAGGACTAAGTTGTTTCCATTTCTAGGTCTATTGCCCATGCCTCATACTTGTTTCTTAGGTTTCTTGATGTTCTACTCCCTATATGTAGGATTTTATCTCTTATTGAATATGGATATAGTGGTTTCCTAAATAGCTTGGTATTTTTTGGAATGGAGATTCTAAAGAGAAAAAATCAATTGTTGAGCCATACGAGCTGATGTCTTCTTGGAAGGAGTTTTTTCTCATCAGAATCTAGTGTATTCTGTTTTACAAAACAAAACAAAAGCTAAATACTAGTGTTGTTCAGTATTAGATGTGCTAATCTAATGTTGTCCAGTAGCAAAGTTGGCTCTTTTGATTGAAGCACCTCCAATTGAATAAGTGCAAGAATTAGTCACCAAGAGGGATTATTTTATTAGAAACACATTGTTTGTATATTAAAATCCATAATAACAAGTAATTCAAAAAGTTTCCCTTCCTTTGAAATGTTTCTATTATTTATTTCATTTTTAATTGGAAGTATATGTTGTGGGAAATAATGCACAAGAGTGATTCCCACTTTGCGATGGGGATATGCCTTATAGGTTTCTGCAATTACTCAGTATTGAGCCTCTTTTTGGGTTGGTTGGGTGACCGCAAGTGATCTTGCAATAGATTGTTAGAGGAAACAAAGAAAAAAAAATACCAAATTTAAAATAAATAAAAACGGGAGAAGATGAAAACTCCAACAACCAATGTGACCCAAACCACTTGTAGATTTCCCAATAGTCAAGCTAATAGAACACCTTGGAGAGGTGAGATCTAAATGGAGGAAAATGCTTTTCCTAAAGGAGGAATATATTTTCCAACAAATTCTTGAATCATGGTTAATGTACCAATATCTATGAGAATAACACTTTCCCCTTGAGGGAAGGAGGAAAGGGGGAATCATAAATTCTTGGCAAAGGAGGAAGAGGTGAGATAATGGGAAGCTCATCCACAATTCCAACATCATAAATTTACTCTTGAATATTGTTACAATCAGTATGAATTTTAGTGTTGTATTATACAACTGAAGCAATATCACACTCTCCTATTTCTATGGGGTGGGTGAATCCCAAAATCCCAATTGACAGATAAAAAAAAACAAAACAAAACAAAATTATCACAACAATACTAAGATCTAAAACCTTCTTTAAAGCAGTTTGAGAACGGGAGGAAGAGAGGAGAATACCTCTTCATATCCTTGTTGTTTTATGTAGTCCCTTAATGGACATCCTTGTAGCTCCTTGAATCTCCTTCACACTTGCAAATATCACCACAAAATCCTTCCTACTATCCTACCAAACTATCTTTAAGAAATATGGGTTAGATCTAATTGCCTACCAATTCTGTTGATGTATATGTAACTTCGGAATGTATTCTTCTATGTATCTTATATATTGTAACCCGATGTTTATTCCGGGATGTCTCTATTACGTATTTGAGTCATGTGGTCATGCCCCGATGTTCCGATCGGGAGGATTAATAATGTAATCAAGTCATATCAAGTCATTAGGTAAGTCCCCACAGTTTCGGGGCACTTGAGTTATTATACACTAATTAAGGTGTAGGCTCAAGTAGTAATTATTAGGTTGAGCCTACGTGTGAAATGGTAACTCAATTGAACGGATGAATATAAATAAAGAGTGAGAGTCTCTCTATTTATCACTTGTGAAATACATCACTTTCTCTCTCAAGTGTGGCGCACTATTGGAGAAGGAAATACTTTGGCTTGACAGAAGACAAAAGGCTATTGCTATGTTGGGAGGTCATCTTACTGTTTTGGGTTTCACATCTTGTGGTGATACTATATTAGAGGAAGTTGTGGGGTTTTCTCCATTTATGGTTTCCCCAATCAAAACTCTTTGTGTCTCTTGTCTCATGTGATGTGCTTATGCTATTGCTGTGCTTGTTATTCTCTCAGTGAAAAGATCCTAACATAATGCTAGCTTAAATGTTGAAAAACTAACATGGTATCAGAGCTAACCTGAGAAGAAGACATTGTGCAGCTACAGGAACTAGGTCTTCCTATTTTGTGGATCTTCCTCCACATATTTTCAGCAAAATTATGCTAGGATGACTCTCCATTGAAGGGTGCATCTTTCTGTCGATGCGGAATTCAATTTCAAGCATTTTCAGTTTCGATGTGGAAATTAGGGATTTCTACAGAAAAGGAATTTTTTGACTGAGACCAGCGTATGATTTTTCTCCTCATCAAAACTGAATTTTAGAGACCTGGATCAAGAAATTTGGTTGGGTGAAACTCCGAGAAAGTCAAACCCTAGGTTGACCCTGAGCTAGGAGAAACCCTAAATACTAAAACTGCTAAGTTTTGGTACAGTCGCTATATTCCGAGATTGGCAAAGTCTCAGAAGCTGACACTTTCAGGGGTCTAATATATAATCCTTATGAACACCTTGTCCAAAAAACAGCCTCTTATTCACTATATTCTGGGAGATATGATCTCTCCAAGTTAGGGCTCCATCCTCTTCTAGAAATCATCCATAAAAAGGACACCTGGGGAGATCTGCAATATCTTAGGCTACAGAGGTCCAAATGGAATTAATGAAGATGTTCCATAAAGGGCATGGACTTTACTTTCTATGGTCCAAATATCAGACTTAGAAGATGAACCAGTGACACGTGGAATTCTGTACAACTTCGCTGTTCTGAACAGTCCTGCAACAGGTCACCTTGGGAAAAGGATCCTAAATCCCAAATGGTGAAACCAATTATGATGAAACCTATGTTTTTGGATCAGGGGAATGCTATTTTACCTCAGTATTAAATTTCAGACATAGAGGATCAGTAATCTAAAAGATATCACAGAAACAGTAACAGGCATTTCTGCAGAAGAAATCAGAAAATTAGGGCTTCATGTTTCAGGAGCTTCCCTCCACTGTTTTCAGAAAAGGAGTACATTGGACAGATCCATTTGAAAAGATCTATCTGTTTGTCCAATCAGATATGAAAGTTTCCAAGTTTTTAAAATTAGGGTTTCTGCAACAAACCCTAGATCAGCAAACTCCGGGACAAGGACGGACACCTCAAATCGGTAAGATCTAATCCTTTGCTATTTCCATTTGAGGTTCTCATTTCAAAGTGATCTATCACATCAGCTTGGTGACAAGCTTGTGGAAGTTGAAAACTTCCAAGCCTGGAAGTATATGATCTCTCTGAAGAAAATGGATTGGACACCTACATGAGTATGGAGGTTCCAGTTTTAGAGGGAGACGAGGTTAGAAGCCTTTCACAAGAAGAACTTGGTTAAAGAAGACATCATGCTCATGCTAGAGAGGATGATGAACCATCCAGAAAGAGATCCAGATATGAAAGTGAAGATTCTTCAAGAAAGGATGAATATGTTCTAATATCAGCTCTCATAGGTAACATTACTCATGGAAGTGATGATTGGCTTATAGACAGTGGGGCTTCCAAACATATGATGGGATTCAAGGAGTCCTTTGTAAGACTGTCAGAACATGAATCACCTCACAAGGAGAAACTAGGAGATGACTACCAATATCCAATAAAAGGTAGTGGGGAATATTCATACAAGCTAGACTCTGGTAAGTCTCTAACAATGAAAGAAGTATTGTTAGTGCTAGGATTGAAGAAGAACCTTCTCTCCATTTCAGAATTGACACAAAAGGAATGCGGGCTGCATTCATAGATGGTCAAGTCATCATATGGCCAAAAGGAAAGACTATCGATGATGCGGTAATGATTGGAAAACAAGAAGGAGGCTTGTACAAATTGAAGGGCCATCTAGAACAAGCCTTGATCCATGACATAGTAGAGCCAAATGATCTTTGGCATTGAAGGCTTGCACATGTGCATTACAGAGCACTACCTATTGCAAGCAAAGCTGTTGAAGGTCTTCCAGAATTTCAAGCTATTTGAAGGGAAGAACAAAATCAGAATATGACCTAAAGAAACCACTTGAAGAATGTGAAGATCCAGAATGCAGAGACCATGCAGTCATAAGAGTCTCTCAAATCAAAGAACAACTTGAAGCGGTAAAAGAAAAAGTGAAGAATGCAAAAGTGGTGATGGCCACCTTGAATGGCCTCCCAGGATCGTGGAATTCATTCATGTGAGGAATGTGTGCTAGAAGGAAGTGATTACTTTCAATAGACTATAGAAAGAGAACTCACAAGAAGAAGAAGCTCAAGAAGAGAAGGTGGGAGCAATTGAAGATCAAGCTCTTTCATCCAAAGAAGATCCCTCAAGCAATGAGGAATATGAAGAACTCATCTCTTGAAGAACTTCTTATCCACCTTAGCTTTTGGATAAGAAACGATGCTATTATGAATGAAGAAGACAATGAAGCTGAAGGCTCAAGAAGGAGTCTACCCTCGAAACAAATAAATATAAGTATTCAATTGTCATTTCATGATATTGTTTTGTTGTGCATTTGTTTATATTCAGTTATTGTATTATGCATGATAGGATGTTTGCATTAATAACAGTATACTACTAATATGCATGTGATGGGTAAGTAGCTCATGGTGCTATACAAATTCTCCATTGCTACTTATCTAGAATGAAACCTCTTTGCTGACATATTGGATTAGTGCACAATCTCAATGTTGTCTTGGTAGAGATGGAAGGAATCTAGAAAGTTTCAGTGAGATATGGATGAATGTTGTATTGGCTAAAGTAGTTACATGATCATATACTTATGCATAGTAACTTGCCAGTATGAATATTCCTTATGAAATGTTTCTAACCATACAAATGCATTTGACTTGTAGGAAAGATCACATACATAATCACCTACAAGCAAAGAAGAATGAAGACTTGTTTCGAAGAACAAGTGACAACATTTCAAAATGAAGAATAATATGACGAGTGCATTGACATCATTGATGCAGAACCTTCCAGCCATCAAGAAGAAAGGGAAGACTAGTTCAAAAAGAATGATGTCAGGGTGCAGTATTGAGACCTGAAGAGAATTTCATAGTTCCATCATGCAGTAGATGGAAACATCGTGGGATACAAAGCAATATTCGTAGCATGAGGCTTCTCATGAAAGGAAGGCCTAGAATACGAAGAGACATTTGCAACCAGTAAGAGTTGAAACACATACATGATGAGCTTAATAAATATCTTAACCTTTGCTACAAGGTTGATAGAGGATGACAAGCTCTCAGATGGATGCAAGATGAACTTTTGAAGAAGTTCAAGATAGAGGATCTTAGTATCTAGTGATCCTAGATGGATACTACTTGTCACTCCAGTACAGAATGTTTCAGTGCATAGAGTATGGAAGACAGAGGGAGTATGATGATCCGCTTCAGAGGGAGTGATTGCAGAAGATCCTGAGGTTTGACATGGTACGACAGGATGGGAATATTACTGATGATTCTAGGCTTTACTGAGAGTAAAGTGGATTCTAACCTTTGATTCAAGGTTGAAGGTGGAAGACCAGTGATGCTCCCATTATGTGTCAATGCACTATTGTTCTAGGCATGGAGGTGTGGCAGAGTTCAGATGGAATCTTCCTTGGACAAGGGAAGTATGCAGTAGAGATCCTGAAGAGGTTCGGGATGATGGACTGCAAAGCTATGGCTACACCTATGGCATCAAACCTGAAGCTATTGAGTGATGCTTCATCAGAGTCGGTTGATGCTACGATGTATCGTCAGATGATTGGGTCATTTATGTACCTAACGAACACGAGACCAGACATTTGCTTTACTGTGAACACCTTGAGCCAATGCTTGACAGATCTGAGAAGTGTTCACTTGACTGCTACAAAGCATATTCTAAGGTACCTGAAGGATACAATTGATTATGGGATCAAGTATGATGCGAATCAGAAGATTAACCTAGAGGGTTATGTTGATTCAGATTGGGCAGGCAGTGCCATCGACAGGAAGAGTACTTTAGGATGTTGCTTTAGTATGGGATCAGGTGTGATCTCTTGGTTTAGCAGGAAGCAATCCTGTGTGGCACTGAGTACAGCTGAAGCAGAGTATGTCGCAGCTTGTTCAGCTAGTTGTGAGGCAGTATGGCTGCGAAAGCTACTGTCTGATATATTTGATCTCTAGTTAGATGCTACTTGTATACATTGTGACAACCAGAGTTGCGTGAAGTTGTCAGAGAATCCAGTGTTCCATGACAAGTCGAAGCATATCAAGATCAAGTATCACTATATCAGGGATATGGTGCAGAGAGGAGCAGTGAAGCTCCAGTATGTTGCAACGGAGGAACATATAGCTGATGTATTGACTAAGCCATTGGCTAGGCTGAAGTTAGAGTACTTCAGAGAGAGACTTGGTGTTCTCCATATCGAGGTTCCTTCCAAGAGAAAGTGATGAGACCCATAGCCATTCTGACATGGTGAGAGGATTGGTTCCTTCCATGGTCAGTTGTAAGGGCTGAGCCATTCTGTCATGGTGAGAGGATTCAGTTCCTTCCATGTCAGATATGAGTGCTAACTACCATTCTTGGAATGGAGGCACCTGGTCAGTTACCAGGAATACTCAGTCAGGGACTGAGAGAGCCATTCTGACGAGCAAGTCAGACGTAAGGGCTGATCCATTCTGGTCATGGCTAAAGGATTAAGTTCCTCCCATGACAGATGTGAGTGCTGGCCATTCTGTCACGTAGGACAGATGTAAGGGCAACTGCCACTCTCAGGGAGAGTGGAGGTGCCTGGTCAGTTACCAGGTAGCTCAGTCAGGGACTGGGGGCCATTTTGACGAGGGTGTAGGATTCAGTTCCTACCAGGTCAGATGTGAGTGCACAAATCTCTCATCATTGTGAGCAGATGTGATCCAGCCTGGATGAGAGTCTTTCATCATTGTGAGCGGATATGGTTCCCGCCTGGATGAAAGTGAGAAAATCTTCCATCATTGTGAGTGGATGTGGTTCCAGCCTGGATGGAAGTGCAAAACCCTCCCATCATTATGAACGGATGTGATCCAGCCTGGATGGATGTGAGTACTGTGCCATTCTGACAAGTAGGTCAGATATAAGTGCAGAGTCATTTCACAGATGGTAGTTGATTATGCCTATCATGCTGGTGAATGTGAGTGCTGGGCCTTTCTGATGTGATTGTAGTTCACTACATGATCAGATGTGAGTGTTGGGCATGCCTTTCTGACGAGCACGTCAGATGTAAGTGCTGGGAAAATACCTACCTGGTGGCTAGGCCTACAACCAGCATGAAAAAGGGTTGGCTCTGTAGAAATTCCTATGATGAGATAGTACACACATGATGATGACCAGTGGAGATCCAGATCGAGCTATGATCCAGATCCAGTTATGATGACTCCGAGAGATCCATATCGAGTGATGATCCAGATCCAGTAGTAGTGATCCAGATCGAGTGATGATCTAGATCCAGTCCAGTGATGATGATCCAGATCCAGTGATGATCCAGATCCAGTGATGACATTCTATGATGATCCAGATCGAGAGATGATCCAGATCCAGATGACTTGAAGATGAAGATGACTTGAAGATGAGATGATCCAGTTGATACAGAGAAGAAGACCAGTGATGAAAATTGTGTTGAAAGAATACCTTCCTAGTTAAGAGGGAGTGTTGATGTATATGTAACTTCAGAATGTATTCTTCTATGTATCTTATATATTGTAACCCGATGTTTATTCCAGGATGTCTCTATTACGTATTTGAGTCATCTGGTCATGCCCCGATGTTCCGATCGGGAGGATTAATAATGTAATCAAGTCATATCAAGTCATTAGGTAAGTCCCCATAGTTTCAGGGCACTTGAGTTATTATACACTAATTAAGGTGTAGGCTCAAGTAGTAATTATTAGGTTGAGCCTACGTGTGAAATGGAAACTCAAGTGAACGAATGAATATAAATAGAGAGTGAGAGTCTCTCTATTTATCACTTGTGAAATACATCACTTGCTCTCTCAAGTGTGGTGCACTATTGGAGAAGGAAATACTTTGGCTTGACAGAAGACAGAAGGCTATTGCTATGTTGGGAGGTCATCTTACTGTTTTGGGTTTCACATATTGTGGTGATACTATATTAGAGGAAGTTGCGGGGTTTTCTCCATTTATGGTTTCCCTGATCAAAAATATTTGTGTCTCTTGTCTCCTGTGATGTGCTTATGTTATTCTTGTGCTTGTTATTCTCTCAGTGAAAAGATCCTAACATAATGCTAGCTTAAATGTTGAAAAACTAACAAATTCTACATCAACATGAAACTTGAAAGGAAATATTAAACGAGAATTGGGAATATTATTGAATTGATTCATAATAGATGAAAATGGAGAAATATTTACATCCCTTGCAAGTTCCTTCCTTTTCCATATCCTAGACCTACTCCTCTACCATCCATTCCTTTGATGCCCAAAACTTTGTAGTAGAAAAGTGATTTCTAGCCCTCAATTCCTCGAGCATTCCTTTGCTCTCTAATTTATCTCCTCTAATTCACCTCATATGCCTTCCTTATATAGGATTGGGGTTTGTGCTACCAATATCTTAACCATGAATGTGGGATTAGGAGCTTTGAATTTTTTTTATTATTTCCTTAAAAAACCCCACTTTACCTAGTTTTTAGGCATTAAACTTGATTTTCAGTATTTACAGAACAATTAATACCAATGTTAGGAATTTTTTCCACTATGTGAGTTATAAGAATTAGGTTTTGTCTCTTAAGTGTGATGAAACCGGTCTAGTGACTCAGAGGGTGCGAGGTGAATCACTGATATAATTTAAACACAATTTATTTTATTTTAGAAAATGTAAAAACAAATCTGGACATAATGTTTTAACATGGAACCCAATAAGTTAAACCACCAACATTGTAACATCCTGATTTTGACCCTGTTTGCATTAAAAAGGTACTTGATGTATATATTGTAATTAATCATGGTGCAGATCTAAAGGCAAAAGCCTCGCCATCGATTTGGTTGTGTCATGTCTCGGCAATTGGGATCGTTGCCGATGGTATATCTTGCCATCCAGCACATTATAGTTTTGGCATCATGTAAATATGCACTTTAATTAAAATGAACCTACAACCAGCTATGATGGTGCAACGATAATGAACAAGGCATCATTTTCCTAAGGATAAGGGGGGGGATTGTTAAACCTTGAGCCCATGGGGGGAAAATCCATGTGTCATCCACCTTTTTGACTTGTCACCTTCTTTTGGCTCATCCAACTACCACATTAAAGGTTCTACTGTTAGTTGGGGTAGTTATTGCTGGGTAGTAGAGTGTGGCAGGGTTGTCAGTCCTTGCCCACACGCACACTCCACCAGCAAGTTGACCCTCACATTGGAAGGAAAAACCACTACCCCATATTGGCATGCTATTTTCCCATTCTCTCCATGACTACATGGGACGCTTCCACTCTCCCAAGCTACTTCATCCTCATGTAGACGGTGGTCCTTTCACCTTCTCATGCATAGGCTTCTGCATCATTTTACCCAGGAAGCAAGCTGAGGAGCCGCTTCTTTTTTTCCACCAACACCCATGATTTATTTGTAGATCCATTCACGCTTGGGAGGCAGTGTGTATGTGTGTTTCCATACTGATTTGGGGTTCAGCGTATGTGTTTTCCCTACCCAGCCAAGAACCTGACTTTCCTCTTCCATTTTCAGGCTGTGCAATTGTCCCGTTGCCTCCTTATTGAGACTGAGGTTGTTGTTTCCCCACGTTGTTCATTTAGTGTGGGTTTAGTCATGTTTTGGCTTGATGTGGCTATTATTGAGTCGTTTTGGCCATGATAGGGCCAAGAATGACTCAGGAATTGTTCTCCCCTGTCCCAGTTTTGAATAGCTTGTTTTACTGTGGGTATGCAGTGGTTGGTCTTCAGACTATGTGGAGTGGGATTGAAGGATGGGTATGCTTGAGAAACTTGGTGTTTGGGAGATACATAGACAGAGTTAGATTGCTGCCAGACTTCTTCTCCATAACCCTGGAGTAGCACTAGAAAGGGAAGTCGGGGCCTGAGGGACTATGAAGCAGAGAAGGGACTGATTCCTGGTGTTGGTTGTGTGTGGGTGTCTTAGAAGTCAGGCTAGATTTGGTGTAGGCATCCTTAGCTCTCTAATGAGACCACCAAATTAACATTCAACTTCTCCCAGCTCCTTGATATCCTGATAAACCCTACTGTGTTGGATTGGATGATTTGTGTACCTTGGCTATGTGGAAGGTGGATTAGTCCCTTATTCCTTGGGGACTCATGCCCAGCTCAGGGGTGGAAGTGTTGCTGAGAGATTGATGAGCACGTTGGCCTATGGTTGGGTGGAACATTGCAGCGAAAGCTGGTTGTGGGACAAGTTCTTTATAAGATAAGTATTCTTGTCTATTTTACTTTTGCAATCATATTTGATGTTTAATTAATGATGATGAACATGTTGAATGCCTGAATGAATGTATGTTTGCTTCCACTGTGCATGTAAATGATTATGCATCTTAGCATGTTTTAGGTTCAAGCATTTCAATTTTATGTATGTTCATCTTCATGGGGCTAGTTTCCCAGATGTTTGATGGTTTGGTAGCGTCCTCTTCGACGTTCGAAGGGTCGAGGATGTTACAGAATGGTATTAGAGCGCATGTTAAAGCATGGGCCTGAATGGGCCATGAAGATGCAGTGGAAGATCCATCGTTGCAGCATTGGGCCTCTGAGGGCCATGAGAAACCATTCAATAGAGGCAGGTTACCCTCTGCTGTCACATGCCCCAATTTTGAAAAAAAAATATTATCATATTTTATTTTATTCAAGGACAATATGTTAAATTTTATGCTAAGTTGTAATTGATGACTCAGCAGAGTCAAGGATATTTAATGTAATTTGGAATATTTTAATTATAAATAAATAAAGGTGGAGACAACAGCTTAGGAGAGATGTTAAAAGAGTGTTTACTGGTCAATTGGTAGAGGAGACTGGGTGGAGAGCAAACATACATGTGCCAGTATCCTCAAACCACTTCCAACTATTGTAGGTGGAAACCTCCCTACATTTGGGGTAATGATCCCCCAAGAAAGTGGGATCAGAGTAGGTGGCTCAATTAGTGATAACTGGCCCAAAAGACCTAGGAAATATTTATAAAAATACCCATTGAAGAGAGCTGAGGCTGCTCATTCTAGAGAGGCGATCATTCAGGTGAATGTACTTCAAAGAAATTCAATGGAGGGGAATTGTGGAAAGAGTTTGAGGGGATAACTGCTAAGTGATCTAGTGCAGCTTTTCAGCTAAGGGATTTTACTACTGAGTGCAGAGTATTTTTTTGAGTCATTGGAATAGTCTGTTGTTTGCATGCTCCACCAGTTCTGAGCCAAGAATACCAGGAATAGGCTCGGGGGTCCTCAGGAAGCATTGTTTGAGTGCTCTCCAACAGGTTGGTAGGGAGCAATGGCCTCCTCACATTGTTGTTGTCTATCCTAATCGGGTTCTGCATTATTTGTTTTTATTGTGTTAAATAGATAAATTTCAATCTGCCTGTTAAATGAATGGTAAATGTTCAGTTTGCAAATTATTAGAATGGAAAATAATTCTAGTCTGTGTTTTTCCACACCCGAAAGGACCAGGCCATACTCCAGCACAGATAGAGCATTTACAGTAGATGAAAGTAAGTGTCAAGAGACTGAATAGAGTAGATATGATTCTGCAGTTCTTAGTTAGATGAGTAATTTGTTTTAGTATGTAGATATTAATTAAAGATAGAATAATGATCTGTTTATTTAAGTTATTGTTAAACAAGTCTATTTATTTCATTATATACTAGAAAAGAAATAGTAGTAAATAGTACAGGTAGAAGGATTAATATAATAAGAAAATATATTAGCAGATAAGAGGTTGTGCTTATAGACAATAACTTAATCTTTTATTTATGATCATATACTATGAAAGATAAACTGTGTTATGGTAGGTTATATTTCTCTGTGTTAACTTAGTATCTAGTTGCTATGTAGTAGAAATATCATAGTCAAGTTACTTTGTTACATTCAGTTCAATAAAAAAATAAAATACAAGTACTTAGTTTTATTTACTAATAATATTAACTAAACTAAATCTAACTCATACTATAAAGCAAGTAGTGTGTGATTTAAGTATTTAAAATATAAAGAACAAACAAAACGAAGTTACAGAATCTATGTTTTTACTTTTCAAAGAGCACTGAGTAAATTCAACTTGACAGCTTAAGTAAATAAAACAATAAAAATATGATAATAATTAATATATAAATAAATATCTATCTAATTACAGAACTGTTTTATAATTATTAAGTAAATTATACTTGTAAAGGTATTCTACAAGGTTGAAACCCTAAAATAGAAATCATTATTATAAATGAAAATATATAAGCTACAATCCAATTATTTGGATTATTATACAAATAAACAATTAAATTACGAGAGACTATTTAGAGTCCTTAAGGATAGATAAAAGAACAAATATTTAAATATCACTTAAAGTTTTCACAACACACCTGCAACATTAATTAAAACAAGATTAACAATTAAAAATACCTATTAAATAATAGACAAATTGAAGGATTTATTTAAACAAGGGTTCATTCACGAAAACCCTAGCTCATATTTCCTGAGCAACAAATAAACTAAATTACGTTATGACTGAGTGACAATCTCTTAACAATAAGAAAAATCTATTATAAAATATGTAATAAACAGTAAATTCTTATACACAGTTGAATAGGGTAAAAAAAAACCTAAGTACACAAAGTTACAAAAATAACATTAATGAAAATCGAGTCCAAGCTCGAAAGAACCTCTTTTTCTTTAGAAAACCCAGTGTATTGCTTGACAGGACGAAAAACTACCAACTTAATCAATGTACAGAAACCAGCTCTAAGTCCATGTACCCATATCGTGGCATGGGTTTTAATAATCCAAAAACTATCATTCTTTTTACTAAACCCTACACCATTGTGAAAGCTTTTTAAGCAAAGAAAAGAACATTTACAAGTCATGGCATTGAGCCAGAGCCACCCTGTTGTAAGTGAGGGTTTTAAAACAAAACAAAAACTTAAACTAAAGACTAACAACCTAAGGTTGGGAAAAACCGAGGCCATAACTCCTTCCAACTACAAACATATTCCCCTAAGTCTGTACAAGCAGAGAGATCCATTTTGTAACCGGGGCTTACTCGTGGACTGAATGTTGGTCTAAATGTGAAGTTGTTCCTTCCAACGATAAGGCGAACCATCACCTACATTTGTAAACCAAATCATAAGTTAAAAACCTGATTTTATAATCGTAACTGTAAATCTTTTAGCTTATAAACTTTGTAAAAATAATTCATTACCTGTAATGTTGAAAACTGAGGCCACGAGGAAGGCAGACCGACACCACGAGCAGAGCAACCCTCGTATTCACCTAAGAAGGAGGCAGCTGAGTTCGAGTTATTACCTACATGGACAACTGGAGCAAGAGAAAGCAATGGCAGTGGCCAAACCACGACTTCAATACTGAAACTACCAGCCGTGTAATACTACCCTCATGCACAACAAGATTTGGTTGCAGAAATCAACTCAAGCATGAGCTGTGAACTTCACAACTCTCACACTAAGTGACAACACTCCAAAATGCACAGACAATGGAGCTAGAGGCAAGCACCTGCGAGCCCTCATGGCCACAGTGAACCCCACAATGCAGAGACCGAAACCCTCATTGAACAATGAGAAGTAGGGTTGCGAGATATGCTTATATGTCTTGCAATGCACAGTGAGGAGAGTTCCACGTGCCCACAAATTTATCCACTTCAATGTGGGTTCATTTGTATAGTCTCTACTGCAGCAATCAATTCAAATAATCATCAATCATTTACATTATGCCCATCATGATAATGTAATATAGTTATAAAGCCAATATCATATTGCTCCAACGAAGTCAAACCTTGATAATGAACGAGGAGTATACTATAGTTTAACATAATGTTTAAACCTTGTAAATAGCTTTTGTAAAGAACCAATTTCCATATGGAATCGATGCACTTGTTTCTCAAAGATTTTATAACCTTTCTTAATCATACTTGTAAGAAAAATATTGAGAGGATAATTAAATCTTTGAACAGGAATGTTAATGCCTTTATTGACATTTCAGATAATCATGATCTATGAATATAAAAGCTATAAACCAGATTTATAAGAACCAGATTTAAATCAATAAGGTGTATATATATAATAACTTTTATACACAAGAATATCTCCTACTCTTTAAAAGGGACCTACAGTACTAGATGTAGGATATATATATATATCTTTTAAATACATGACCCTTGGTCTCCATAATTTACCAAGCTCTAAGATGACTCGAACCAAGGATAGGTTAAAATTGAGAGTTTAGGATAGTAAATTGTCTAGGATTTTATTGCACAACCTTTACATATAAGTAAATAGTAGGGTAATGTGAAGTTGTTGCATTATGTTGGTCATGAATAAAATGGGAATTCAAGTCACAAATTGATGATTTTATGCAGAGGATACCTTATAAATTACAAGTGATGCAAAGCTGATAAATTTACTATATTGAAGCCTAATTAAAATAGAGCTGAAAAGTACATAGTAGGCTTATGTTCTAAAAGACTTAGGTCTATTTCTATAATGATAAGAAACATTTTAATTGTTAAAATAATAAGAGCAATAGACACTTATGTCAGAGAAAGAGTTATGATACAAAATCATGAGCTCTAATAAGAACTGGAAATAGCTTAGAGTAAAGTTAGAAGGAGGTTTTTATCTATCTTAGTGATCTATCTGTTAAAAGACAAACATTAGGGAAATGTTAATAACCCTTATGACTCAAAGATTAAGTAATATCATATTTGTAAATCAAGTAAAAGAAACATTAATTTACCTTGCAGGACCTTGAGTCTTCTAAGCAAACTTTTACTCTAGCAGTACTTTTAGGTTAAAAGAAGCATATCTGGTTTAACGCCTTAATAAAATTTTACTGGGTCAAAAATTTACCTATCAAGCCTGTAAAGATCCAGAAATCCAGATACATTAGCGATCGCTAAGTAAGCCTCAGCTAGAAAGTAACTCTTCACCTAATTGAAAATCAAACCATTAGTACAGCTAAATATTTGAATGCATATTACTCACATCACATATCAAAATTAAAACAACATTAATCAATATGTTAAAGTTAATGGTTACTTTTGTTATATGTTTCATTTCTTCCATTAGCTGCTAGCAGTTATTTAACTACATCTATAAACATTTTATGTTGTCTCAAAATTTTAAATTTTTGTAAAAAATTGGGGTTTTGACATGTGGTATCAAAGCACAAGGTTCAAACACTAAGCCTTGATGAATCCCAACTAGATTTTTATGAAATAGTAAATTTAATCATTATGCTGATGTATTTTCTGTTAAATGTTATTCAACAAGGAAATTGTTTCTAAAGTTTAACAAACAGGTATGGAAAGGCTAGAGGAATATGCAGAGGAGGAATCTCCATTTACTGAACAAGAAAAATTACCAATAGATCCTATACTAGAATATTTAACCAACAACTCCTCAAAACTATTACAAACAATAAAAGACCTAAAATCTAAAATGGAATCTGTAAAACGAGAGAATGGAAGGATTCTGAGGGATTAGGAGGAGATGAATCAGATCCTAACATAAAGGTTTCAAACTGATGGTAGGGGTACAAGAACTGAATCAGAATATACAAGTCATCAACATAAATTTAAAAAGATGAAACATACTAAAAATGAAAGCAGCTAATCTTCAGAGGTGTTTGGTGAACAACATAATTTGCATTCTCTTAGTGATAGTAATGATGACAATCATTATACTAAAAAGAGGAAACACAAACCTTATGAGGAAATTTCTGGGGAATTCAAAAAGATAAAACCACCAACATTCAATGGAGAGACTAAGAAGGAGGAGGAAGCGGAATCCTGGTTATCTGGGATGAAGAATTACTTCCAGATATATAACTATTCTAACCAATTAAAGGCTAGAATGGCTATTTACAATCTCTCAGGAAAGGCCGACATTTGGTGGCTGGACTTGAAGAGAGTGAAGGGAATAAAAGAGAAGAATGTAAATTGGAGTACTTTCAAGAGGTACTTTAATTTTTTTTTTATGTCTGAGCAATATTACGAGGAGAGAGCAAAAGAGTTCTATGAGCTTAAATTAGGATCAATGACAATGAAAGATTTAAACAACAAGTTTTTAAGTCTGGTTAGGTATGTGCCATACCTTGTAGATGAGAAACCAAAGGTACAACGATTTCTTAGCTGTCTACCTTATCATATTAAGGACAGGATTGAGTATGACAATCCAAAGACTTTGGAAGAAGCCATGAGGAAAGCCAACTTCTGTTATGAACAGAATCGGAAGAAGGAAAGCATGGCTAACTGGAAGGCCAGGAAGAATAATAATCAGTATGATCAAAAGAAGAAATACTTTGTGCCCAACAGAAATTCTAAGAAAAATAAGGCCAAAAAGTTTCCTAACAAGAATTTCCAAGGAAATAAGAATAGTTCATCAAGAAATCTGAATAATTCCAAGTGTAAAGAATTTTCTAATAATCATGGTAATTATACCAAGAAATTTGAACGAAAAGAACCTATAAAGTGCTAGGAGTGTAATGGCCCACAGTATGCTTTAGTCTGTCCTAATCAAAAAAATATTATCAGTAATATTCATACCATACAGGAGGAGATGACTGTTGGAGAATTAGTGAGGACTATGCCCAGAATCAATGCAGCCTTGGAGAATCGACATGAAGAATATCAAACTTCCATGGTGGAAGTAGAAGGTATGATAAATCAAACCCCTATAACTATTTTGATTGATCCAGGAGCTAGTCTCAGTTATATTTCACCTAAAATGCTAGAAAAATGTAAGTTGCCTGTTGAAAAATTTGAAAATTCTTGGTTGGTTCAGTTAGCCACTGGTGCTAAAAGGAAGGTAACTTGTTTTGTAAAAGAATGTGCAGTAGTTATGGATCATTTTGAAACTATTTTAAAGCTTAATGTATTGCCTTTTGGTTCTTATGATTTACTAATCGGTATGGATTGGTTAGAACAACATAGTGTAATTTTAAATTGTTATGATAAAACCTTTACATGTTTAAACAGTAATGGAAAACTAGTAAGTGTAAAAGGAATCCCTAGAAAAAACATCATAAGAAATATTTCTGCTCTACAGCTTAAGAGAGTTGTTAGAAAGGGTTGTAAAGCTTATGCAGTAATAATAACTGATGAGGAGAATCTAAATAAGACAGATAAATTAAAATTGGAATACATACCAGTCTTAAGAGAATATGTTGATGTATTCCCTAATAAAATTCATGGACTACCTCCGAAAAGGGAATTGGATTTCACCATTGAGCTGGTACTTGGTGCAGTACCTAGCCAAAGGCCCCTTATCGAATGAACATACTTGAACTTAATGAATTAAAGTATCAACTAAAATAACTTATTGATAAAAAGTATATTCAACCTAGTGTGTCTCCTTGGGGGGCACAAGTCATCTTCGTTAAGAAAAAGGGCAGAACCATGCGACTTTGCATAGATTACCGTCAGTTGAATAAGATGACCATTAAAAATCTATACCCGTTGCCCTGGATAGATGATCTGTTTGATCAAATACATGGAGCCACGGTGTTTTTGAAAATAGATTTAAGGTTTGGATGTCATCAAGTTAGGATTAAAGATGAAGACATCTTTAAGACAGCTTTTAGAACTCAATATGGCCATTACGAGTTTGTCGTCATGCCATTCAGGCTTACTAATTCCCTAGCTATTTTTATGTGTTTAATGAACAACATTATGCATAAGTATCTAGATAAGTTTGTATTTGTGTTCATCGACAATATATTAATCTATTCAAAAACTGAAGAAGAACATAAAGAACATTTAAAAATTTTGTTGCAAGAGTTATGAGATCATCAACTCTTTGCAAAGTTTGGTAAATGTGATTTCTTCAAGGATAAGATTTAGTACATAGGTCATGTGGTGACCAAGGAAGGGATTTCAGTAGATCCCAAAAAGATAAAGGCGATCGAAGATTGGCTGGTTCCTAAGGATGTAACTAATGTTTGATATTTCATGGGAATTACCGGTTACTACCGAAGGTTCATTGAAGGTTTTTCAAGGATCGCAAATTCGATAACTTCTTTGCAGAAGAAAGGAAAGAAGTTTGATTGGAACCAAAAATGCAAGGAAAGGTTTAAAAATTTAAAAACTTTATTAACCAGCACACCTATTTTAAGAATAGCTAATCCAATTAAAGAATTTGTAGTGTGCGCTGACACCTGTAATGATGGTTTAGGTGGTGTTTTGACTCAAGAGGGGCATGTTATTGCCTATAAGTCTAGAAAATTAAAAATTCATGAAAAGATTTATGCAACTTATGATCTGGAATTAGCAGCTGTTATACATGCTCTAAAGATGTGGCGACATCACTTAATTGGCAGAAAATTTATTTTAATGACTAATAATAAAGGATTAAAGTATCTGTTAGATCAACCTAATCTAAATGCCAGACAATCTAGGTGGCTAGCTTTTCTAAGTGAGTATGATTTCGAAAATTCAGCACATTAAAGGTAACGAAAATAAAGTTGTTGATGCATTAAGTAGGAATGCAAGGCTGAATTTTGCAGCAGTTATTAGCACTTATACTACAGATTTGGATGAACAACTTAAAGCAGGAATAGAACAAGATGAAATTTACAAGCTAAAACTAAAGAAAATACAACAGAAAGCTTGAGTAAAGGGTACAGTTTGAATGCAAAAGAATTTTTACTGTATAAAGACAGAATGTATGTACCTAACGTACCTAAAGTTAAATTGTTAATTTTGGATGAAATCCACAAAACTCCATACTTAGGTCATCTACGCTATCAAAAGACTATAACTATGTTAAGAAAAGAATATTTTTGGCCAAATATGAAGACTGGATTAGTAGAGTATATCGCTAGGTGTTTTGAATGTCAGCAGCTGAAAACTGAAAATCAACACCTAACAAGATTACTTCAGCCATTACCCATTCCTAGCTGGAAATGGGTGATAATTACTCTCAATTTTGTTACTGGACTGCCTAGAAATCAGAATTTAAATGATTCTATCATGGTATTAGTCGATAAGTTAAGTAAAGCGGCTCACTTTATACCTGTTAAAACTACATATAAAGCTACAAACATAGCTGATATCTTTCTAAAACAAATTTTTCGATTGCATGGAATACCAAAAGTCATAATCTCAGATAGAGATCCTAAATTTACAGGTAACTTTTGGAAGTCTCTGTTTAAAGGATTAAACACTACATTAAATTTAGTACTTCGTTCCATCCTCAAACAGATGGACAAACTGAAAGAGTAAACCAAGTACTGGAAGATTTATTAAGAATGTATGTGAAAGACCAGCCAAGTAAATGGGACGATTATTTGCATCTGGTAGAATTTGCTTATAATAATAATTATCAGGCTTTATCCAGATTTAGTCCTTTCAAAATTTTGTATGGAAGGAAATGCAATACTCCTATCTCTTGGAGTAATCTGGTGGATAGATTAGAATTAGGTCTTGAACTATTAAAGGAAATGGAAAAAATTGTAAAGCAGGTACAAGGTAATATGAATGTGGCACAGGATCGACAGAAAAGAACTCCAAAAGAGTTTCAGGTAGGTGAACATGTGTTCATCAAGGTGAGGCCGAAAAAGAGCTCTCTGATATTGGGGAGTTGCACAAAACTAGCACCTCGTTACTATGGTCCATTTGAAATTTAGTCCAGGATTGGACAAGTAGCTTATCAATTAGCATTACCACCTAATTTAAGAGTATATAATATTTTTCACATTTTTGTACTAAAAACATATGTTCATGATGCTACTCATGTTGTTAACTGGAATGATGTACAAGTGGAACTAGAAGGAGATTTTCTGGTGGAACTGAACTATATCCTTGGGTAGAGGGAGATCACACTTTGGAACCACACCATTGGATAGGTGAAGGTGCAATGGAAGCACCTTAGTCCAGAGGAAGCCACCTAGGAATTGGAAAGCAATATGTGAGATGCATATCTAATTTTGTTCCAGCAGAATTATGAGGATGAAGAATAAATAACATCGAGGACGATGTTATGTTCTAAGGGGGTGTGTATGTCACATGCTCCAATTTTGCAAAAAAACAATATTATCATATTTGATTTTATTCAAAGACAATATGTTAAATTTTATGGTAAGTTGTAATTGATGACTCAATAGAGTCAAGGATATTTAGTGTAATTCTAAATATTTTAATTATAAATAAATAAAGGTGGAGACAACAGATTAAGAGAGCTGTTAAAAGAGTGATTACTGGCCAATTGGTGGAGGTGACTGGGTGGAGGGTAAACAGACATGTGGCAGCATCCTCAAACCACTTCCAACTGTTGCAAGTGGAAACCTCCCTACATTTAGGGTCATGATCCCTCAAGAAAGTGGGATCAGAGCACGTGGCTCAATTAATGATAACTGACCCAAAATACCTAGGCAATCTTTATAAAACAATACCCATTGAAGAGAGTCGAGGCTTCTCATTCTAGAGAGGTTATCATTCAAGTGAATGTACTTCAGAGAAATTCAATGGAAGGGAATTGTGGAAAGAGTTTGAGGGGATAACTGCTAAGTGATCTAGTGCAGCTTTTCAGCTGAGGGATTTTACTACTAAGTGTAGAGTATTTTACTCAGTCATTGAACAAGTCTGCTGTTTGGATGCTCCACCAGTTCTCAACCAAGAAGATCAAGAACAGGATCAAGGGTCCTGAGGAAGCGTTGTTTGAGTGCTCTCGAGGATTTTGGTAGGGAGGAATGGCCTCCTAACGCTATTGTTGTCTATCCTAATCAGGTTCTGCATTATTTGTTTTTATTGTGTTAAATAGATCAATTTGAATTTGTCTATTAAATGAATGGTAAATGTTCAGTTTGTAAATTATTAGAATGGAAAATAATTATAGTCTGTGTTTTTCCACACCTGGAAGGACCAGGTCATACTCCAGCAAAGATAGAGTATTTACAATAGATGAAAGTAAATGTCAAGAGACTGAATAGAGTAGATATGATGTTGCAGTTCTTAGTTAGCTGAGTATTTTGTTTTAGTATGTAGATATTAGTTAAATAAATAATAATGATCTGTTTATTTAAGTTATTGTTAAACAAGTCTATTTATTTCATTATATACTGGAAAAGAAATAGTAGTAAATAGTACATGTAGAAGGATTAAGATAATAAGAAAATATCCTAGCAGATAATAGGTTGTGCTTACAAACAGTAACTTAATCTTTTATTTATGATCATATACTATGAAAGATAAACTGTGTTATGGTATGTCATATTTCTCTGTGTTAACTAAGTATCTAGTTGCTATGTAGTAGAAATATCACAGTCAAGTTACTTTGTTACATTCACAATAAAAAAATAAAATACAAGTACTTAGTTTTATTTACTAATAATATTAACTAATCTAAATCTAACTCATACTATAAAGCAAGTAGTGTGTGATTTAAGTATTTAAAATATAAAGAACAAACTAAACGAAGTTACAGAATCTATGTTTTTACTTTTCAAAGAGCACTGAGTAAATTCAACCTGTCAGCTTAAGTAAATAAAACAATAAAAATATGATAATAATTAATATATAAATAAATATCTATCTAATTACATAACTGTTTTATAATTATAAAGTAAATTATACTTGTAAAGGTATTCTACAGGGTTGAAACCCTAAAATAGAAATCATTATTATAAATGAAAATATATAAGCTACAATTTAATTATTTAGATTATTTTATAAATAAACAATTAAATTACGAGAGACAGTTTATAGTCCTTAAGGACAGATAAAAGAACAAATATTTAAATATCACTTGAGGTTTTCACAACACACCTGTAACATTAATTAAAACAAGCTTAACAATTAACAGTACCTATTAAATAATAGACAAATTGAAGGATTTATTTAAACAAGGGTTCATTCACGAAAACCCTAGCTCATATTTCCTGAGCAACAAATAAACTAAATTACGTTTTGACTAAGTGACAGTCTCCTAACAATAACAAAAATATATTATAAAATATGTAATAAACAATAAATTCTTATACATAGTTGAATAGGGTTAAAAAAAACCCTAAGTACATAGAGTTACAAAAATAGCATTAATGAAAACCGAGTCCGAGCTCGAAAGAAACCTCTTTTTCTTTTAAAAACCCAATGTATTGCTTGACATGCCAAATGGTTACCAACTTAATCAATGTACAAAAACCAGCTCTGAGCCGATGTACCCATATCGTGGCATGGGTTTTAATAATCCAAAAACTATCATTCTTTTTACTAAACCCTACACCACTGTGAAAGCTTTTTAAGCAAAGAAAAGAACATTTACAAGTCATGACTTTGAGCCAGAGCCACCCTACTATAAGTGAGGGTTGTAAAACAAAACAAAAACTTAAACTAAAGACTAAAAACCCAAGGTTGGGAAAAACTGAGGCCGTAACTCCTTCCAACTGCAAACATATTCCCCTAAGTCTATACAAACAGGGAGAGCCATTTTGTAACCGGGGCTTACCCGTAGACTGAATGCTGGTACAAATGTAAAGTGGTTCCTCCCAGTGATAAGCTGAACCATCACCTACATTTGTAAACCAAATCATAAGTTAAAAACCTGATTTTATAATCGTAACTATAAATATTTTAGCTTACAAACTTTGTAAAAATAATTCATTACCTTTGTTATAGCTGATTTTACCACACTAGATGAATCACACTTTTATGGCCTTCCCCTATCCCGCTGCAGACTCCTTAGACCCCTTGGACCATTTTTTGTCCTTTGATGTTTCCTAGACCATCCCTATAAACATGTGAAAATTCATATACGCGACTTTTGAACTCCTAATCACCTATATACGTGGGTTTGATCCCTAAAACCGTGTACATCAGGATGTGTACAAAATCCAAATCCTTTTGGAGTTTTCCTTGACATGGATATGACTCACTTGACTCCTGGCCTTCCATATTCCTTGAGATCGCTCGGATTCGACCTTTCATTATCCCTTTAAAAATCTATATAAGGAACTCTTTGGATACATTGAAGGCATAAGAGAATTGTGAGAAAATAAACTATAGTCCATTGTTGCTGAAACTTGTGCTTGAGTCTACATCCCTTTGTCCCTTGGAGCACTCTTGTGTTCTTCCCAAGTTTGCCTTTTGCTTGTGAGATTGCTCTCAAGAGATGGAGTATTGAGGTGGTGGAGGACCAAGTGGGGGATTTAGTTTCTCCGATTCGTAGACGTGCCGACAGAGGTTGTATCCATTGTAATATTTGATTTTATATTAATAGAAATATCTTTTCCTATCCAATAATGTATGTTTGAATGAATATTTTATGCATGGAAGATTTCAAATGCTTATACATTGTTGATTATATATGCTAGAATAGATCTAACACCTATATATATAGTATGCTTGTCTTGTTTACTTGTTGTTGAGGAAGTGATTTATCAATTCAAGATAAAGTTGGAAAGCTCAACAAGGATCTACATCAACCGTCCAGAATAAGGTATGAATTGAGATCCTTTAGTGTTAGTTATTTGTTTTCTCTTGCATATAGGAAAGGATTGGTTTCTGGAGTCAAGTTGTTTGTTCTGGTACCCCAAGCCATAGGAATTTCTCTCCATAACAAAATTGGTGACTCTGCTGGGGACGTTCCTTGTTTGTCTTTGGGATTTGGGGGCACAATGTGCTTGATATTATTGACTTGATCATTGTTTATCCTTTTTTCCGTGTTGCATTTTATAGTATGTTCATCCATTGACACTCCTCTTTATTGGTTTGACCATTGGACTGCTTTTTACCATTGTCTTCTTTGTATACACAGGTTTTTGGATAAAAGTCACGTACATACACAGATTTTTGGCCAAAAGTCGCATATACACATAGTTTTTGGCCAAAATCTGTGTATACAAGCATCATTTTGGCCGAAAGTCACGTATATACGCAGTTGTTCTTTAAACAGTCGCGTACATCCTCCCTTTTGGTGAGTTTGATCTTGTGGGAAGTTCTTGGGTGGGTTGTGAGTGTGGTTGGGTCTTCCTTGGGTCTAATGTTGCCTGTTGGATGCTTCTTTTGTGACTAGAGACCATTTTTTCATTGATTTTTCTTTGAAAGTAGTTTTAGTCATTTATCCTTTTTGTTTTGCCATTAGTGCATTACTCTTTTTGTCTCGGTGTCTTTATGGGCTTGTGTTTTACACTTGCTGCAGAGACTAAGAGTATTAGATAACTTTTATTGCATTTTTCATTCTTTTATATTGAAAAATACAAGGTAGCTTCATTTTTTGCATATGGATTTGAGGAGGTACTTGCATTGGATTGCTTGGATGAGAGTTTTATTTAGGCTTTCATATAGGAAGGATTGCATTGGCATTCGGAAAGGAATATGTATTTATGCATCTCATGTAGTGGCATACCTTGTTTTTCATTTGATAAAGATTGCACTTAGTATTGTTTGTTATGGTGTGCACTTTTATTTCACTGCTGAGTCTTCATATCACTAGTTTCACAGCCATTTCCCTTTGAGTAATTACAACCAATTAAAATAAACGCATAATAAAATGAATTACACTTTTTTATTTTATAGGGTGCACCAACAAGATTAGGTTTTAGCGTCTTGGAATAGTTCATTGTCAGTAAATTCTCTAAGACCACTAAACAACAACATATATGTGTCTTTCTAGGTGAGAGTGTGAAATTCCCTGGTATAATTGGTGTTTCTCAGGATCCTCCTCTTACAAGGGAGTTAAGCATGAGGCAGTGTGAGCGGTTATGATTAGGATGACCCCCGGTTGTAACTGAGTAGCATCAGAGATATTTCCAGGATTGTATTCATATCTGGGGGTTATTTCGAGAGTTTTGAGATTTGATACCCTACCCATACAATCAATCCCACCTGCAACTGTCCGCCTGAGCATTGATTATATTGAGCTGACCTTAATTTCCTTACCTAGGTTATCGAGGGGGTACTTCTATTACGGAGAGAAATTCCTATGGCTTGGGGTACCACAACAGACAGCTAGACTCCAGAAATCAATCTTCTCCAATATTCAATAGAAATAAACAATCTAACACTAAAGGATCGAACCTCGTACCTTATTCCGGACGGTTGTAGTAGATCCCCGTTGAGCTTTCCAATCTTCAGCTTGAATTGTTATAGCACATCCTCAACAACAAGTAAACAATACAAGCATACTATATTTCATGGTGTTAGATCTATTATAGCATATATAATGAATAATGTAAAATCATTTGACATATTCCAATGGAAACAATATTCATTCAAATACACATTACTGGACAGGAAAAGATATTTCTATTAATAAGAATCAGAGATTACAAGTGACAACCTCTGACGGCACGTCTGCGAACCGGAGAAACTGAATCCCCCACTTGGGCCTCCACCACCTCAATCCTCCATCACTTCGATAGCAAGCTTAATAACAATGGGCAAGATTGGGAAGAACACAACAGTGCTCCAAGGGACAAAGGGATGCAGACTCAAGCATAAAGTTCTGGCAACAATGGACTATAATTTCGATGCTCTCAATTTTCTCTTATGCTTTCAATGTACCAAGGGGTTCCTTATATAGCTTTTCAAAGGGATTTGAAAGGTCGAATCCGTGTGATCTCAAGGCATATGGAAGGTCAGGAGTCATATGAGTCGGATCCAAGTCAAGGAAAACTCCAAACTGTTTTGGACTATGCACACATCCCGATGTACGCGACTATCGAGGGAATATCCGCATATGTACGCGG
>LPNX010721471.1:313461-437337 GCA_001517045.1 Pseudotsuga menziesii | reverse complement strand
ATGGAAACAATATTCATTCAAATACACATTACTGGACAGGAAAAGATATTTCTATTAATAAGAATCAGAGATTACAAGTGACAACCTCTGACAGCACGTCTGTGAACTGGAGAAACTGAATCCCCCACTTGGGCCTCCACCACCTCAATCCTCCATCACTTCGATAGCAAGCTTACTAACAATGGGCAAGCTTGGGAAGAACACAACAGTGCTCCAAGGGACAAAGGGATGCAGACTCAAGCATAAAGTTATGGCAACAATGGACTATAATTTCGATGCTCTCAATTTTCTCTTATGCTTTCAATGTACCAAGGGGTTCCTTATATAGCTTTTCAAAGGGATTTGAAAGGTTGAATCCGTGTGATCTCAAGGCATATGGAAGGCTAGGAGTCATATGAGTCGGATCCAAGTCAAGGAAAACTCCAAACTATTTTGGACTATGCACACATCCCGATGTACGGGACTATAGAGGGAATATCCGCGTATGTACGCGGTTATCGGGGAAAAAGCCGCGTATATCAATATTGTAATGTTTTTAAGGATGATCAAGGTAACATCAAAAGATATAAAGTGGTCCAAAGGGGTTAATGAGTCTGCAGCGGGACAAGGGAAGGCCATACAATGTGTGATTCACCTAGTGTGGTGAAATCCGCTATAACAACTTCGCAAAGGTTATTCTGCAGGTGTCCTAGCTAGGTAGAGGTCGGACAGCATAGTCACTTTATGTGTTGAAGCTGAGGGCCACTATAATTGGTTATGTACCTCCACTTGTAGTGTATGGGATTTTCAAGCCTCTCCTAGGTGAGACATACCTGCTACATTCGGGAGCTCACATATCCTCCCCTTGGTTTGCTTGTATTTGGTTGTAGATTTTCTTAAGGTTGTGCTCTTTGTGTGCTAGTTGGCCTTTGGGATCGTCGTTACTTAAGTATATTTATGCTCCCTTGAGTTCGGGTCCTTTTATTTTTGGCATGCCTGGTATCCTATCACCCATCCTTGGTCCTAGTACGAACCCTGGTGTCAGACTTGGGGGCATCACAGCCGCTTACCCTGCTCATAGATTTGGTAGTGGTCACATTTTACCCTCTACTCCATTTGTGGAGGATGTTGACTCCCTTATATCGGTCTTTACACCAGTGGTCACCCTTACGGGGGTGGTAGTGGATGCATGAATGTTGGGTCTACACCTTACTTTCCTTTTTATGTCCTATCATTCACCGCATTGTTTCCTTTGGGTGCATTTGTCATGATCATTCCTCCCTATATCCTATAGTTTGGATTCTTTATTGACTATTTTGGGTTGTTTTGGACTAATATGGTTGTCATGTAGGGTCCAATTTTTGTACACTCTCTCTGAGCTTTTGACCCATTCGTGCCTATCACAGGTATCATGTATAAACTGGCATATAGGTTAGGATTTCACATCTGCTTGCATTTTGCATGACCTTGTGATTGTTTAATTTTAACCTTAGGTATGAACCCATTCTATCTTGTCACGAAACCTTCATGTTGTTGTTAGAAGTGATATTATGTGAATGGTAGAGCTTTCCTATACATGGGTGTCCTAGTTAGAGCCTTATTTGCATTTGGTTCCCATGCTGACATTTTGTCCCTTACGGTGTGGGAGTCCATTGTATAGTATTGCCATGACATTTCGTAAGAGCCTCATACTCCTCTTGATCTTTTGCTGGCCTATTTCCCTCAGGACTCCCTTATGTCAAGTTGTAATTGCATTATCATGAGCTTTGCTTGCCTTATTGATCCTTACACCAGCTTCCCTGACATTTATTTTCAGCCATATAGCTCGAGCTTGTCTCATGTCTAGCCACACAGAGCCATTTTATATATCATTTGCAGCTTGATTCCTGAATTTTACCGGGAGGGGACTTTCCCCTGAGTGTCGCTATCCTACACATGTATCCTTGCATTGAGCATAGGTATGTTACACTGCTTGGAACTAGTTTGTTTACCCATTATGACACTTGTCTCCTCCTAGTTTGTAACTATAAAGCAGTTTTATTCTTTTTCAATATTTTTAAATATTTGAAAAAGTCCAAAAAAAATCAAAAAACCAAAAAGCCGGACAAGGAAATATGTTATCTTTTGGTAACTGTTGAGTTGTGTCGCCTTTGAATAGAGCACTGTATATCACATTCATTGGTTGGGTTTATAGTTTGAATTTAGGAGCTGTTCTCATTATCTAAGTTTATCTCCACCGACTGGTTAAGCTTCCAGTCCCCATGGAGCCTCTGTCGATGCCTCCTGTGTCGCAGAGATGTCTCAGTTTTATATATTGAGTCTATGTTTCCTTTACTCAATCACCATTCATCGTTATTCTCTTGTTCTAAGGAAGTTCAAACCTGAGTCGACCATTCCTTAGTTATCTTGACTTTGCATGTCAGCCATTCTCAGTACAGTTACTGGTTCATGCACTTTATGGTGGAGTCCTTCCACAGTATACAGCTTTGCTGAGCACCTCATGTTGGATGATGGGGGATGCCTTAATTCCCTCCTTCCAGTAGATTTTATCCCATCGACTCCAAATCATTTATTTTGGGATTGGAATCTAGAGTCATCTTTGAGTGCCTTGAGACTTGCAGTCATCAGTGGCAGGTTCTCTCACCATCGACAGTTTTTGGGAATACATCAATGTCCCCTGATCGACGGATCCTATCAAGTGTTTGACCTCAACACATCCATTCACACTTGTTAGTTTGCACTCTAGTACCTTGATTCCCATTATCATTATCGGTGGGTGATCTCGCATCTACTAACAGTATACATCAATGACCGATAATCAGACGATGGACTAGTATGTTCTAACTCGACACCTCTATTCACATAGTAGGACATGTGCTCATAGTGGTTTGTGTAGATGACCTTTTATATTGGTGGCATCTCTTATATGCTACCTCCTTGATCGTGCCAGTGTTCATGAGATTTTAGCTCTTGTGACTTGATTCCAAAATATGTCAGACATTTCCAGCTATTATGGAGATCTTGATCCATTGTATATCTTCAAACATTATGGAGATCATGATCCTTTGTATATCTTCATCATGGAGATTCTGATCTATGTATATTGTACATGGCGATGACCACTTATGTGATATTTTGTATCATGCCTATTCATGGCCATTGTGCTCTTATATATCTGGGACTGCTATATGTATTTGCAGTTATGTGCAGAGTTGTATCATTGTACTATGCTGATTGGGTGGCTGGTCTTCCATTTGGGATTCTTCATCACTCCACTTCTGGGATGGAATTATAATATATTTTGGCCATTGTATGACCCCTCTGACCTCACACATTAGGGGGAATCTGTTATAGCTAATTTTACTACACCAGGTGAATCACACTTGTATGGCCTTCCCCTGTCCCACTGCAGACTCCTTAGACCCCTTGGACCATTTTTTGTCCTTTGATGTTTCCTAGACCATCCCTATAAACATGTGAAAATTCATATACGTGACTTTTAAACCCCTAATCTAATTTATATGTGGGTTTGACTCCTAAAACCGCGTACATCAGGATGTGTACAAAATCCAAATCCTTTTGGAGTTTTCCTTGACATGGATTCGACTCACTTGACTCCTGGCCTTCCATATGCCTTGAGATCGCTCGGATTCGACCTTTCATTACCCCTTTGAAAATATATATAAGCAACTCTTTGGATACATTGAAGGCATAAGAGAATTGTGAGCAAAGAAACTATTGTCCATTGTTTCCAGAACTTGCGCTTGAGTCTGCATCCCTTTGTCTCGTGGAGCACTTTTGTGTTCTTCCCAAGGTTGCCTTTTTCTTGTGAGTTTGCTATCAAGAGATGGAGGATTGAGGTGGTGGAGGCCCAAGTGGGGGATTCAGTTTCTCTGATTCGCAGACATGCCGACAGAGGTTGTATCCATTGTAATCTTTGATTTTATATTAATAGAAATATCTTTTCCTGTCCAATAATGTATGTTTGAATGAATATTTTATCCATGGATGATTTCAAATGCTTATACATTGTTGATTATATATTCTATAATAGATCTAAAACCTATATATATAGTATACTTGTCTTGTTTACTTGTTGCTGAAGAAGTGATTTATCAATTCAAGATAAAGTTGGAAACCTCAACGGGGATCTACTTCAACCGTCCGGAATAAGGTACGAAGTCTGATCCTTTAGTGTTAGATATTTGATTTCTATTGCATATTGGAAAGGATTGATTTTTGGAGTCAAGCTGTCTATTGTGGTACCCCAAAACATAGGAATTTCTCTCCATAGCAACCTGTAATGTTGAAAACTGAGGCCACGAGGAAGGCAGACCGATACCACGAGTAGAGTGACCCTCGTATTCACCTAAGAAGGAGGCAGCTGAGTTTGAGTTATTAACTACATCGACAACTAGAGCAAGAGCAAGCAATGGCAGTGGCCAAACCATGAATTCAATACTAAAACTACCAACTATGTAATACTACCCTCATACACAGCAAGATTTGGTTGCAGAAATAAAAATCAAGCATGAACTATGAACTTCACAACTCTCACCCTAAGTGACAGCACTCCAAAATGCACAGACAGTGGAGCTAAAGGCGAGCACCTATGAGCCCTCATGGCCACAGTGAACCCAACAATGCAGAGACCAAAAAACTCATTGAACAATGAGAAGTAGGGTTGCGAGATATGCTTATATGTCATGCAATGCATGGTGAGGAGAGTTCCACTTGCCCACAAATTTATCCACTTCACGGTGGGTTCATTCGTATAGTCTCTACTACAGCAATCAATTCAAATAATTATCAATCTTTTACATTATGCCCGTCATGATAATGAATATATTTATAAATTCAATATCGTATTGCTCCAACGAAATCAAACCTTGATAATGAACAAGGAGTATACTATAGTTTAACATAATGTTTAAACCTTGTAAATAGCTTTGCTAAAGAACCAATTTGCATATGGAATCAATGCACTTGTTTCTCAAATATTTTATAACCTTTCTTAATCATACTTGTAAGAAAAAGATTGAGAGGATAATAAAATATTTGAACAGGAATGTTAATGCCTCTATTGACATTTTAGATAATCATGATCTATGAATCTAAAAGCTATAAGAACCATATTTAAATCAATAAGGTGTATATAGATATAATAAATTTTATACACAAGAATAACTCCTACTCTTTAAAAGTGACCTACAGTACTGGATGTAGGATATATATATATTTTAAATACATGACCCTTGGTCTCCATAATTTACCAAGCTCTAAGATGACTCGAACCAAGGATAGGTTAAAATTGGGAGTTTAGGATAGTAAATTGTCTAGGATTTTATTGCAGAACCTTTACATATAAGTAAATAGTAGGGTAATGTGAAGTTGTCACATTATGTTGGTCATGAAGAAAATGGGAATTCAAGTCACAACTTGACGATTTTATGCAGAGGATACCTTATAAATTACAAGCTATGTTAAGCTGATAAATTTACTATATTGAAGCCTAATTAAAATAGAGCTGAAAAGTACATAGCAGGCTTATGTTTTGAAAGACTTAGGTCTATTTCTATAATGATAAGCAGCATTTTAAATGTTAAAATAATAATAGCAATAGACTCTTATGTCAAAGAAAGAGTTGTGATACACAATCATGAGCTGTAATAAGAACTAGAAATACCTTAGAGTAAAGTTAGAAGGAGGTTTTTATCTATCTTAGTGATCTATCTATTAAAAGAAAAAAATTAGGGAGACGTTAATAACCCTTACAACTCAAATATTAAGTAATATCATATTTGTAAATCAAGTAAAAGAAACATTACTTTACCTTGCAGGACCTTGAGTCTTCTAAGGAAACTTTTATTCTAGCAGTATTTTTATGTTAAAAGAAGTATATCTAGTTTAACGCCTTAATAAACTTTTACTGGGTCAAAAATTTACCTGTCAAGCTTGTAAAGATCTAGAAATCCAGATACATTAGCAATCGCTAAGTAAGCCGCAGCTAGAAAGTAACTCCTCACCTACTTGACAGTCAAACCATTAGTACAGCTAAATATTTGAATGCAGATTACTCACATCACATATTAAAATTAAAACAACATTAATCAATATGTTAAAGTTAAGGGTTACTTTTATTATCTGTTTCATTTCTTCTATTAGCTGCTAGCAGTTATTTAACTACATCTATAAACATTTTATGTTATCTCAAAATTTTAAATTTTTGTGAAAATTTGGGGTTTTGACATCTTCCTAGAAGAAAAATGGAATGACAGAAAAAACTTCAAAAAATTTCGTTGAAATATTTTTTAAGTGTTGAGCGTGTCGGATTATTAGAGGACTAAGAGGGAAGCTCCTCCGATATAGTGGACAATTTAGTCGGAAGGCCACCTGACGGGGGAAAAAACAGGAAGAAATAATTTCATGAAAAATTCTTCTAAGTGTTAGACCGTCGGCTCATCGGAAGGCTTAGATGGATAGACCTCCGATGCATACCCCAAAGGTGGTGAAAATTAGTTGAGTGAGTAGCCGACACTGCGGTGGAGATCTCTAGAATATCACTGAACGTCACCGAAGATTAGTGGATTGGATCACCGATACGGTAGAGAAGTTTGGTTGATGGAACCATTGATGAATACGTCGGCGAAAATTAGATGAGGAAAATGCCAAAACATCGGCTCTGTTTAAGTTAAAGATTGCCGAAAATTAGATGTTGAAAGTGTCGATACGTCGGTGGAAGATAATGGAATTTTCGGCGAAAATTAGTGGACAAGAGCACCGACGCAGAGGAGAAAAGAGAAAAAAAAAATTCTAAGTGCCGAAATCATAAGAAAAAGTTAGAAGATCTGACTGCCGATGCCATCGGTGAAACTTAGTTGATGGAACAACCGACACGGAAATGGACAAAGGAGGAAGTTTCGATGGACCATCGGCGAAATTAAGATGATGGAGCCACCAATGCAGCAGCAAACGTTGGTGAAAGTTTGTTGTTTGAGATGCCGACACATCGAAGAAAGTTAGTTGAATAGGCCGCCAATGAACGTCAAAATAATTTTGTTGTTCATGAGTCTGCCATTGCGGCTACCTAAAGAACTATCCACCCAATGCATAGTGCTTCCGACCATCGATACGTCAGAGAAGGCTAGTGGATTAGTTCGTTGATGAATCGGAAGGAGTTAGTCATTTGGACCACCAATGCGTCAAAAGAAGTTAGTTGCTTGGATCACCAACACATAGTGTTTAGTTGTTCCGATCGCTGATAGGTTTTATGGTCCATGGAACCCATAGTTGGTTTGGTTGCCGCCATTGCGGATGCCTAAGGAACTATCCACCCAAATCATAGTGCTTCCGATCGCCGATGCCGCAGTGGTTAACGGTTCCAATCATCGATATATTGTCATCGCCGATAATAGTCCTTGGCATCACTGATAATAGTCAGGAATCCTAGATGACTAAAGGTCCGACGCGTCAGAAGAAAATTGTTGTTTGGGTCGCCAAAATATCGGAAGCTTAGTCAACTAAGGATCTGATATGTCAAAAAATTAGTTGGGAAGAGACCCGATTTGATGAAAGGAATTCTGGGTTTTCAAGTGGGATTTCTTAATGAAATTAAGCTATTTTTCAGTGGATTCTTTAGCAGATTTCAGGGCTGAACAACAAAAAAAAAACATTCTAGGTGGTTGAACAAAATATAGTTGCGTGTTTTGCCTAAATTTGGTAAAAATCATCATTCTAGAAGTGGTGTGGTTTTCACATCCAAAGTCAGAATGGAGCATGGAGATAGGTGTTGGAAAGCTTATCTAGAAAGGAACCATGGAGAATCTCTAGAATTTGTATGAGGAGCAGAAAAGTACTAATGGTTGCTGAAAAGAATTGTTTTGTTGTCAATATGGACAATCTGAGGATTGCATGCCTAGAGATAGCAAAGACCATGAAGTCGAACGAGCTAATATGCGGAAGAGGAATTCCAAGCAAAGATGAGGGTTTTGAAAAGGAAAGTTCCTTAAACCCTGTCTTGCTAACTATATTATACTTTATAAGCTTTTGTACACAGAAATTATGGCATGGGGATGCTGAAAATGCATGGGGATATGCTTGCGTGCATAGGATATGGCATATTAGTAAAAATAGTGAGAATTATACATTTATAATGAACCAATAATGGAAAATATTGCATTGGTGTTGGAATTAGTAGAAAAACCAACAACAACATGAACATGGCTGAATATGTTGCTGATGCTGATGAATGTGACCAGCAACCCTATGGAGAAAGGGATAAGGCAACAAATCTAGGATCAAAAGTTGGTGAGCGATTTCTGCAATCTCCTACAAGAGACCAACCAAACTGGTAATGTCAAGGGTGTAAGTAGGATCCATGTAGATAATGGTTTAATTATGACAATTGCATGATGTGGAAAATCAAGAGATCTCATACCATGTGGTCATTTAAAATTTATACTACATTCATATAGAAGTATATCCTGCCCTGTGAATGTTGATATGAACTTAATAACCAGGACAAGTGAGGACTGGTGGTCCTAATTATAGTAATGCATCCTATATCTGGTAGTCATGGTTAGGCCATAGTATTTTTGAATGCATAGTATTCCTAAGTCAATGCAAGGTAGCATTGAGTGGATATGCATTAAGAGATTTTATAAATCTTATAGTTATGCATTGAATGGATGCATATGAAAAGTATGAGTAAATGTTGTAAATATGCATACATATGTGCGGGTGCAAATGTTGTGATGCATTGCATGAATTCATCAAGATAATGTTTTTTTATTGTGACTAAATAATGGCTGAAATGATGAATTGATGATAATTCTAGAACCAATTCAAGAGCTGTTATGAATGCAGGGTAGTAAGTGCATGAAGAGGGTAGTCATGATCGATTGGCTGCCGAAAATTCTCTATGGAAGGGCAAGGCGGTACAAATGATATGCTTGTGAAGTAAGGAGTATCTAAACACTTCATTTAAATTGCATAAATGATGTGACCTTACAATTTTAGTATGATAATGATTCACATGAAGTAAATGAGTTTTGATGATATTGATATGCTAACAACTGGAAGTATTTGAATTCAATAATTCTGAAAATGCTTCAGTGATTGTTGCAACAATGAAAAAGTTATATGCATCAAATACTTACACTTGTTTGGCTGATTGAGGTTCAGGTTTCAGGTAGATTGGTTTGGGACTGGCAATATGGATAAGACCATGGAAAAGGCCGCAATCTACCATGTGAAAGAGCCAAACGTCATGAGAAGAGTCTCATGATTGTGAAAATAGTTTAATTGTGTCAGGAGGATGTGTTGTAAGTGGGTGTTCATGTTATGCTAGTAAGCATAAAATCATAATGGGCATAGTGGTGATGCTTACAAGAGACCAACAAATGAGGATCACCTCATTGCCAAGCAAATCAATTTCTGTAGTAGACAAAGTTGCAAATTCACATTGAAATTAATTACTAATGCCATTGCTTGGTTATGGAACAATCAAATTTGGATTGTATTGTTAGACAATGATTGACTGTTTGGCTACTTGATGAATGTGCCAGGGGTACACACTGCAGGAAGACCATGTGTGATGGCCTGCAGGAGCCAAACTTCATGGGGAGGTTTCCCCTATCTTGGAAATGGGTTTCGGGTGAAACTCCATTGGACATTTTGGAAATGTACCATCTGCACTGCATGTTTGGTAAGAAACATGAGTGAGATGGTATAGATTATGTCAAAAAGACAAGTGTGGGATATGGAATGTAAAAGGAGTTGGGATGGAAAACTGAGGGATTGTCAACTCAGAGAAGGGAGCCCCCATTCCTCCTTAATGAAGGAATACTACATTAGCAAATGGATAAGTGTTCTGTGACCCTAGCTAAGAATATGCATGTCAAATTGTTAAATTCCATATGTAGATCATGTTTTGATTTTATTTCCATTATGATAGATTGCTTGAGTATGAATAGGGCCTACATGGCTCACATCAGAAAGGGGTGCACACTTTTCCTGATGTCGAGTCATGAAAGGGTTTTCAATATTGACTACACCCTAGGGAGTGGAGGCACTCCTGGTGTCTCAATACTTGATAGTGAATGATATGAAACATGATTACAGTTTTAGAGCAATAATGCTGAGGAGTTTTCTTATATTGCTTATGTTGACAAGATAAACAGATGCAGTTTGGTGTTGTACACTAAAGGGAAAAGGATGGTATAGTGTTGGCTTGACTACCTGTAGTCTGATAAACCCAACTATTAGCTGACTTGGCTGAGTAGCCTGATAAACCCAGTAGTGTATTGGCTTGATTTCCTACAGCCTGATAAACCCAATTGTGTATTGGCTTGGCTAGACAATCTGATAAACCCAACTGTAGGTTGGCTTGACTGTACTTAATATGCATAGAAAGGATGTGGTGAAGATGTCAGTGAAATAGGGTTGTTATATTCCTGGGGATCCAGAGTAGATCCTGGACCTAGAAATGGTAATTTATTGTTGATACAAGTGCATTGTTGATATAAGTGTATTGTTGACATAAGTGTATTGTTGATATAAGTGCATGTGTTTTTGTTGATGGCCTGATAAACCCAACTGTGTTGGCTTGGCCGATTTGTTCCTTCCCAGTCAGCATGAAGGTGTACTGGCTGGACATTAATTAATTGATGTTGAGGAGCAGCCTGGGTGATGACATAACATCCAATTTTATAGGTAATTCCAAGGCTTGCAGAGCAAAGCAGGACCCTGCGAACCAACGAGGAAACGCACAATACGGATAAGTATTGGATTATTTTGAAACTTCTTGCTTATGAATATACATGTGTATATGATTTGGTTATAATATTCCAAGCTCTTGTTTAAGAGATAAAACCGATGAGAATAAACTAAACATGTGAATCTATTCAATGTTTGAATATAGGTATCGCTGGGAGCAAGGACTGTGAGGGAATCCTAGAGGTGAATGGGGACATGTGACTGTCCTGAAGAGCTCAAAGTGAGCAATAATGAAAAAGGTGCTAGTGGGACTGTGAAGGTCCTAGCAACCGAGAGTTGTAAACCAACCATGTGGGGAGGCCCCATGGTTGAGAGGTATAGAATAGACCGGAAGACACTAAGTGTCCTGACCAAGAAGGGTTGGTCCAACATTCATGGTGAAGTGAAATAGGCTAAGAGCAAGAAAACGACAGTGGTGGTGTGAGTTCCAAAATGGAACAAGACAAAGAGGGGAAAAAATCTTGTTGCTCTCTCTTTCCTTTTTTTATTATATATATATATACTTATGCATTGCAAAAACAAAATATTGTTGAATGCATGTATGACTGAAAATAGAATTTGTTTATTTACTTAAAATAAATTATGAATGATGGAATAGTTAATTCTCTACCCAAGAATAGACATGAATGAGCTCATGTGCCTATTGGGAAGGCATGAAAAGTATGAAAGTCTCCTTGAGAAGACTGGGACTGCCATGCCAATTAGGCAATTAATTGACTGATTGTAATGCCTATATTATGCTTGGTCTAACAGAATTTTAGTGATGCATCTCACAGGTGAGAAAAGTGAAATCCAATTGTGCACATTGATCATGGCAGTAGACCAAAAGCTATTGGAATTGGATGGAAGTCTCCTTCAAAACATTGCCAAGACCCAAGAAAATATTGGAGAGATGCTCAAGATACAGAAAAGGAAGAATGAGATGAACCACCATATTTTCCAAGGCTCTATTTGTTTGCAAAAGGAGGTAAAAATCCTTATGGGAGAAATCCGTAAAGGAAAGAAAAGTGCATCCACGATGGGGCATTTGTCCAAGCGATCCATTAAGAAATGTTCTAGGCATGAAGACAAAGGAAATTGAGTAGGTAAGGATGAAGCAGCTCGTTAAATGTTGGAAATGCAGAGGACATCATGACCACCAGGACTTCCCAATGACGGAACATCAAGAGGGTAGCAGCCACAAAGTTCCTAGACTTGGAGATGAGTTGAAAGCTGAGAGCCAGCAGGAGAAGCTTGTGGAAGCCAAAGGGCTTGGTCCTAAAAGTTCAATGTAAATAATTGAACGTGGGACAGATCTGCAAAATTTTGAAATTTTGGAAGTGTAAATTGTATATGTATTCCTAAGTATTGGAACACTGAGGACGGTGTTATTCCAAGGGGGAGGGGAATGTAACATCCTGGTTTTGACCCCATTTGCATTAAAAAGGTACATGATGTATATATTGTAATTTATCATGGTGTGGAGCTAAAGTAAAAATCCCCACCATCGATTTGGTTGTGTTATGTCTCAATAATTGGGATCGTTGCCGATGGTATACCATGCCATCCAACACATTATAGTTTTGGTATCATGTAAATATGCACTTTAATTAAAATGAACCTACAACCAGCTATGATGGTGCAATGATAATGAACACACCATCATTTTCCTAAGGATAAGGGGGGGGACTATTAAACCTTGAGCCCATGGGGGGAAAATCCATGTGCCATCCACTTTTTTGACTTGTCACCTTCCCTTGTCTCACCCAACTACCAAATTAAAGGTTATGTTGTTAGTTGGGGCAGTTATTGCTAGGGAGTGGAGTGTGGCAGGACTGTCAGTCCTTTCTCACATGCACACTCCACCAGCAGGTTGAGCCTCACATTGGCAGGAAAAACCACTACTCCATCTTGGCATGCGATTTTCCCATTCTCTCCATGACTGCATGGGATCCTTCCACTCTCCCAAGCTTGTTCATCTTTACGCAGATGGTGGCCCTTTCACCTTCTCACACACAGGCTTCTGCATTGTTTTACCTAGGCAGGGATTTGAGGAGCCACTTCTTTTTTTCCACCGACACCCATGATTTTCCTGTGCAGAGCCATTCATGCTCGGGAGTTCGTGTGTATGTTTGTTTCCATACCGACTTAGGGTTCGGTGTATGTGTTTTCCCTGCCCAGCCAAGAACCTGAATTTCCTCTTCCATTTTTGGGTTGTGCAATTGTCCTGTTGCCTCCTTGTTGAGACTGAGTTTGTTGTTTCCCCAAGTTTTTTGTTTGTTGTGGGTTCAGTCATTTTTTGGCTTAATGTGGCTATTATTGAGTCGTTTTGGCCACGATAGGGCCAAGAACAACTTAGGAATTGTTCTTCCCTGTCCCAGCTGTGAATAGCTTGTTTTACTGTAGGTATGCAGTGGTTGGTATTCAGACTGTGTGGAGTGGGATTGAAGGCTAGGTGTGCTTGAAGAACCTGGTGCTTAGGAGATACATATACAGAGTTAGATGGTTGGATTTCTTCTCCATAACCCTAGAGTAGCACTGGAAAGTGAAGTCAGGGCGTGAGGGACTATGAAGTAGAGAAGGGACTGATTCCTGGCGTTGGGTGTGTGTGGGTGTCTTAGAAGTCAGTCTAGCTCTGGTGTAGGCATCCTTAGTTCTCCAACGAGACCACCATCTTAACATTCATCTTCTCCTAGCTCTTTGATAGCTTGACAAACCCTACTGTGTTGGCTTGGCTGATTTGTGTACCTTGGCTACGTGGAAGCCGGCTTAGTCCCTTATTCCTTGGGGAATCATGACCAGCTCAAGGGTGGCAGTGTTGCTAAGAGATTGATGAGCATGTTGGCCTATGGTTGGGTGGAACATTGCAGCGATGTAGCTTGTTGCAAGACAAGTTCTTTATAAGATAAGTATTCTTGTTTGTTTTACTTCTGCAATCATATTTGATGTTTAATGAATGATGATGAACATGTTGAATGCCTGAATTAATGTATGTTTGCTTCCGCTGTGTATGTAAATGATTAGGAATCTTAGCATGTTTTAATTTCAAGCATTTTGATTTTATGTATGTTCATGTTCATGGGGCTAGTTGCTTCGATGTTTGATGGTTTGGTAGTGTCCTCTTCACCATTCGGAGGGTCAAGGATGTTACAAACACGCTTCTATTATCTTCCAAATTTTTTTTTAACAATATAAAATAGTTATTTGTAATCACCCACTTGTGAGAGACCACAATCCCTAAGTTTCTAAGCCACTACTGAAGGATGCATCCACACCCTGGTTTCTATCTGCACATACACACAAGGATACACCAATAACCTGTTTCTCTAGCCACTCTAAAAGGAGGCTAAGACCTCCTAGCATGCATGTATTTGGCCCTAGCACCACTCTTCCACCCTTATTTGATATTATTAAACTTCCATATATTACTAAAAACGTTGTCTCTTGTTACTCTTCTTTGGTCTCTTTCTTACGTTGTTGCTGCATAGATATCAATGATAGAGATAATTAATTTCTTCAATGCTCTGTTAATAAATACCATCATGTTTTTTGCGGACACCTCTCTTCACCATTTTTGGACGTGCCTCTTAATAGTTGTGGAGGCACCTCTTAACCATTGTGAATCCGCATAGCAGGAATTCTTGATATGGTTAATACAAACCTAGATTCCACAATAATTTTGCATATAGTCTCTTAGTTATACACCTGGCTATTCTAACATGTGAGATCATTCTTAGGCATTGGATCTCTTAAACATATCAATCAATGGTGGGGAACAAACGCAACTTAAATCATTTTTATAATTTCGCTTCATACCGATGGTTAACTCAACTACATGTTGAACCAGCTAAATGGCTCACAATAGTTGATCTAGGCCATGCTTTCATCTGGACCATCAAAGCATGTGACCCCTACTTGATTATGCTAATCTCGATTTTGAATTTCTTTATGCTAGTTCACCTAGCAGAATTATTTCCATCCTTTGATCAAATCCCTCCTTTAATCTTCATCATTCAAACTTTAAGCACCTACCAAATTCCACATATTTCAAAATTGCATTAACCCATGCATGTTGAATCAATGAAATTGTTCTCCGTCGTAGATTTATTTCAATGATCAATTCCAGTTGTTAGTCTTGATCCTACTTGCTCCTTGTTTTTTTATTATCGAAATCTCCTATAGCCGTTGATCTTAATTCACCTCTAATTTCCATCATTCGATCTCAGGTTGTGATTGTTTACACATTTTATTCCTGCATTCAAATTGAGTTGTTTAGCTTTGTCTTGGGATTTTTGTAACCATTACTGCAGATTTCTTGACTATGACATTTCTCAAAGTGTCTTTCTGCACTTAGATTTTTGGCTCAACTATTCCACACCATTGATCTCTCACAAAAATATTTCTGACTGTCAATATTCATGATCACGGGATACAGAATGTGGAATTTGGAAACTCAATGTTTCCAAAGATGAGCTTATGCTTCTTCCACTTTTCGTAATTTTGTTTCCGCATTTCCTTTTCCACACTGCAGAATGCGCAAGTTGGAAACTCAATGTTTCCAAAAATGAGCTTATCCTCATCTTCTTTCCGGACATTCCTTTCCACACTATGGAAGGCAGAAGTCAGAAAATCAACTTTTCAATGATTTTGACTTTTTTCTTTCCCCACTTCTGCACCCACGCTTCCACTTTCCATTTTTCACTTTTATTATGAATCGTTGATTTATTTTGTGAGTTCACTCCTATCCTTTGATCTATGATCTACTTTAAATTAAATCCCTACTATCTGTTCGCTATCTCACAACTCTTCTATGGATTCATCCATGACCAATCTCTTGATCAAATTCGGATTTCTTCTTTCGCACTCCTACTTTTGCGGAACCCTCCTACGACCGTATATCTATTGCAGAACTCTCCTCAGATGTAGATCTTTGTACACTTGTGGAACTCTTCTCAACCTTAGATATTCTATAGATGTAATCTTAATCATCAATATATACTCTTTTGTGGTTACGAAACTTCATATTTTCCACCTATCCCTTCTGGAACTGATCCTCTACCATTGGATATTTGTGTGGTAAGCTTTCTCATCGTTCATTAATGAACTATTGTGGAGTATTATCTATAGCTGTATATTTTCTTATGGATTTTATATAAATAGTCTATCCAACAATCCCTGGGTCTCCATCCCTATTGAACCTGTTTAGTTCATACCGAGCTCTCTACGTGACTCCTTTAACTTCAAAATACGGTCTCCTTCATCTTCAACATGTGGGAATCCTTCTCTACTAGTCTACAGGATTCCTCAATTGCCATCATTTCTAACCTATATTTCTATGTTTTCAACAATCTTTTCCTTTTCCTTTGATGGAAATATTATTTTCATTTATCCCCCTTTGACATAAAGGGAAAAGGATTGAGTGGCTCCCCATGGCTATGATCACTATATCTCCCTGAACTTATGCCAATTGATACATTATTTTAAAATATTAGATTGGAAGAGAAAGTACTCCTAATATTTGTCTCAGATATTCAAAAATATATCTACTTAAGGGTTTAGTGAAGATGTCTGCAATCTTTTCTTGAGTTGGTACATATTCCAATTTATTGTTCTTGTTCTCAACCTGATACCTCAGATAGTGGTATTTTGTTGGAATGTGTTTTTCTTTGGAGTGTTGGATAAGATTTCTGGAGAGACTTATAGAACTTGTATTATCATAGTAGCTAACTCTTTGTTCTTCAAATACTACTTTGATGTCTTGTTACGGAGACAAATTCCTATGGCTTGGGGTACCACAACAGATAGCTTGACTCCAGAAATCAATCCTTTCCTATATGCAAGAGAAACCAAATAACTAACACTAAAGGATCTCGATTCGTACCTTATTCCAAATGGTTGATGTAGATCCCCATTGAGCTTTCCAACTTCAGCTTGAATTAATAAATTTCCCCCTCAACATTCAATAAACAAGACAAGCATACTATATATAATTTTGTTAGCTCTACTCTAGCATATATAATCAATAACATATAAGCATTTGAAATAATCCATGTATCGAATATTCATTCAAATACACATTATTGGATAGGAAAAAATATTTCTATTAATATAAAACAAAGATTACAATAGAGACAGCCTCTACCGGCACGTCTGTGAATCGGAGAAATTGAGTCCCCCACTTGGGCCTCCACCACTTCAATCCTCCATCTCTTGATAGAAAGCTCACAATCAAAAGGAAAGCTTGGGAATAACACAAAATTGCTCCAAGGGACAAAGGGATGAAGACTCAAGTATAAGCTCCGACAACAATGGACTATAGTTCTCTTGCTCTCAATTCCTCATATGCCTTCAATGTATCCAAAGGGTTTCGTATATAGCTCTTAAATAGGGTAATCAAAGGTCGAATCCGAGTGATCTCAAGGCATATGGAAGGCTAGGAGACAAGTGAGTCAGATCCACATCAAGGAAAACTCCAAAAGAATTTCACCTTTTGCACGCATCCTGATGGACGCGGTTTTAGGGGTCAAATCCACGTATATACGTGAGAAAGGCTTTAAAAGTCCTGTATGGAAATTTTAGCATGTTTTTAGGGATGATCTTGGAAACATCGAAGGAACAAAAATGGTCCATGGGGTCTAAGGAGTCTGTAGAGGGACAAGGAATGCCATAAAAGTGTGATTCACCAGGTGTGGTAAAATCAGCTATAACAGATGCCCCCTAATGTGTGAGGTCAGAGGGGTCATAAGATGGCTGAAATACATTATAAATCCATCCCAGAAGTGAAGTGATGAAGAACTCAGTGGAAGAACTAGCCATCCAATTAGCACTATACAATGATACAACTCTGCACATAACTGCAAATACATATAGCAATCCCAGATACATAAGAGTACAATGGTTGTGAATAGGCATGATACAATATGACATATGTGGTCATCACCACGTACCATATAGATAGATCAGAATATCCATAATGAAGATATACAAAGGATCGTAATCTCCATGGAGGCTGAAGATATATAATGGATCAAGATCTCCATAATGGCTGGAAATGTATAACATATACTGGAATCAAATCATGAGAGCTGAAATATCATGAACACTGTCATGATCAAGGAGGTAGCATATAAGATATGCCACCAATCTAAAAGGTATTCTACATAAACCGCTATGAGTACATGTCCTACTACGTGAATAGAGGTGTCGAGGTCAAACATAGTAGTCCATCGTCTGATTACCAGTCATTGATGTATACCTTTAATAGACGCGAGATCACCCATCGATAATGAAAATGGGAATCAAGGTACTAGAGTGCAAACTAACAATTGTGAATAAATGTGTTGAGGTTGAACACTTGAGATAATCCATCGATCAGGGGACATTGTTGTATTCCCAAAAAACTGTTGATGGCGAGAGAACCTGCCACGGATGACTGCAAGTCTCAAGGCACTAAAAAATGACTCTAGATTCCTATCCCAGAATAAATTATCTGAATTCGATGGGATGAAATCCGTTGGAAGGAGGGAATTAAGGCATCCCCCATCATCCAACACGAGGTACTCAACAAAGCTGTATAATGTGGAAGGACTCTATCATAAGGTGCACGAACCAGTAACTATACTAGGAATAACTAACATGCAAAGTCAAGACAACTGAGGAATGGCCAACTCAGGTTTCAACTTCCTTCAAACAAGAGCATAAAAGTGAATGGTGACTGAGGCAGCATAGACTCGATATGAAAAACTGGGACATCTATGTGACACAGGAGGCATCAACAAAGGCTCCATAGGGATTAGAAGCTTAACCATTCGATGGATATAAACTCAGATAAACAAGTACAGATCCTAAAGTCAAAATATTAACCCAACCAACGGATGTGATATACAATTCTCTGTTTGAAGGAGACATGACTTGACTGCTACCAAAGATAACATCTTTTCTTGTTTGGATTTTTGGTTTTCTAAATTTATTTTTTTTGGACTTTTTCAAATATTTAGAAAGTTTGAAAAAGAATAAAATCGCTTTAAAGTTACAGACTAGGAGGAGACGAGTGTCAAATGGGAAAACAAACTAGTTCCAAGCAATGGAACATAACTATGCTCAATGCAAGGACACATGTGTAGGATAGCTACACTCAGGGGAAAGTCCCCTCCCAGTAAAAATAGGGAATCAAGCTGCAAAGGATATATAAAATGGCTCTGTGTGGCTAGACATGAGACAAGATCAGGCTATATGGCTGATACTCAAAGTCAGGGAAGCCGACATAAGGCTCAATGAGGCAGGAAAAGCTCATGATAATGCAATTACAACTTGACATAAGGGAGTCCTAAGGGAAATAGGCCAGCAAAAGATCAAGAGGAGTATGAGGATTTTGTGAAATGACATGGTGATATTATATGAAGGACTCTCGGACCTAAGAGAGGACTCACAACATGGGTACCAAATGCAAATGGGAGCTAACTAGGACACCCATGTATAGAAAAGCTCTACCATTCACATAATATCACTTCTAACAGCAGCATGAAGGTTCCGTGATACCATGGAATGGGTTCATACCTAAGGTTTAGACAGAACGGTCATAAGGCAATGCATAAGTACAAGTAGATGTGATATATTAACCTATATGCCAGTTCAGACATAATATTTTTGATAGAAAGGAACGAGTCCAAACCTCGGAGAGAGTGTACAAAAACTAGACCCTACATGAGAACCATATTAGTCCAAAACAACCCAAAATAGTCAATAAAGAGCCCAAACTATAGGATATAGGGATGAATGATCATGAAAACTACACCCAAAGGAAACAATGTGGTGAATGGGAGGACATGAAAAGGAAAGTAAGGTGTAGACCCAACGTTCACGTATCCACTACCACCCCCGTGAGGGTGACCACTAGTGTAAAGACCAAGTGAAGGGAATAAAAATCCTCCACAAATGGAGTAGAGGATGGAATATGACCATTCCCAAATCTATGAGCACGGTAAGGGGCTGTGATGCCCCCAAGTCTAACACCAGGGTCCGTACTAGGACCAAGGATGGGTGATAGGATACCAGGCATGCCGAAAATTAAAGGACCCAAACTCAAGAGAGCATAAATATACTGAAGTAAACGTGATCCCAAAGGCCAACTAGTGCACAAATAGCACACTCCTAATAAAATCTATAGCCAAAATACAAGCAAACCAAGGGGAGGATATGTGAGCTCCCAAATGCAGTAGGTATGTTTCACCAAGGAGAGGCTCGAAACTCCCATACGCTACAAGCGGAGGGATGTAANCAAAATACAAGCAAACCAAGGGGAGGATATGTGAGCTCCCAAATGCAGTAGGTATGTTTCACCAAGGAGAGGCTCGAAACTCCCATACGCTACAAGCGGAGGTATGTAACCAATTATAGTGGCCCTCAGCTTTAATGCATAAAGCAACTATGCTATCCGACCTCTACCTAGCCGGGACACCTACAGAATAACCTCTGCAAGTACCTCCGATGATAACCTAGGTAAGTAAACTAAGGTCACCCCAATATAATCAATGCTCAAGTGGACATTCGTAGGTGGGATTGACCGTATGGGAAGGGTAGCAAAGCCTGAAACTCTTGAAAGAGCCCCTAGATACGAATACAATCCTGGAAATATCTTTGGTGCTACTTAGTTATGACCAGAGGTCATCCCAATCATTAACCACTCACACTACCTCGTGCTTAACTCCCTTGTAAGAGGAGGATCTTGAGAAACACTAATTATACCAAGGAATTTCACACTGGACAGACACATACATGTTTCGTTTAGTGGTCTTGAAGAATTTACTCACAATGAACTATTCCAAGACCCTAAAACCTAGTCTTGTTGGTGCACCCTATAAAAGAAAAGAGTGTAATTCATTTTATTATGCGTTGATTTTAATTGGTTGTAATTACTCAAAGGGAAATGGCCGTGCAACTAATGACATTATGACTCAGCAATGAAATAAATATGCACACCATAACAAACAATGCTAAGTGCAATCTTTGTCAAATGAAAAATATGGTATTCCACTACATGAGATGCATAAATATATATTCATTTCCAAATGCCAATGCAATCCTTCCTATATGAAAGCCTAAATAAAACTCTCATCCAAGCAATCCAATGCAAGTACCTCCTCAAATCCATATGCAAAAAATGCAACGACCTTGTATTTTTCAATATAAAAGAATGAAAAATGCAATAAAAGTCATCTAAAACTCTCAGTCTCTGCAGCAAGTATAAAACACAATCCCAGCAAGACATCAAGACAAAAAAGAGCAATGCATTAATGGAAAAACAAAAAGAATAAATGAATAAAACTACTTTCAAAGATAAATCAAGGAAAAAGTGGTCTCTAGTAAAAAAAGAAGCATCCAATAGACAACATCATACCTAATGAATACCCAACCACACTCACAACCCACCCAACAACTTCCCACAACATCAAACTTACCAAAAGGGAGGATGTGCATGATTGTTTAAAGAACAACTACGTATATACGCGACTTTTGGCCAAAGCCCTGCATGTATACGTGGATATTGGCCAAAAACCTGCGTGTATAGGTGAATTTTGGCCAAAAATCTGTGTATGTACGTGACTTTTATCCAAAAACCTGCGTATACAGAGAAGACAGTGGTAAAAAGTAGGCCAAGGGTCAAACCAATAAAGGGGAGTGTTAATGGATGAAAATACTATAAAATGCAACACATAAACAAGGAGAAACAAAAAGCAATTCAATAATATCAAGCACATTGTGCCCCCAAATCCCAAAGACAAACAAGGAACGTCCCCAACAGAGTCACCAATTCTATTACAGAGAGAAATTCCTATGGCTTGGGGTACCACAATAGACAGCTTAACTCCAAAAATCAATCCTTTCCAATATTCAAGAGAAAACAAATAACTAACACTAAAGGATCTTGATTCGTACCTTATTCTAGATGATTGATGTAGATCCCCATTGATATTTTCAACTTCAACTTGAATTGATAAATTGCTTCGTCAACATTCAATAAACAAGACAAGCATACTATATATAATTGTGTTAGCTCTACTCTAGCATATATAATCAATAACATATAAGCATTTGAAATCATCCATGGATCAAATATTCATTCAAATACACATTATTGGACAGGAAAAGATATTTCTATTAATATAAAATAGAGATTACAATAGAGACAAACTATGTCAGCACGTCTACGAATCGGAGAAACTGAGTCCCCCACTTGGGCCTCCACCACTTCAATCCTCCATCTCTCGATAGCAAGCTCACAAGCAAAAGGAAAGCTTGGGAAGAACACAAAAGTGCTCCAAGGGACAAAGGGATGCAGACTCAAGTATAAGCTCTGGCAATAAGGGACTATAGTTCTCTTGCTCTCAATTCCTCATATGCCTTCAATGTATCCAAAGGGTTCCTTATATAGCTCTTCAATGTGGTAATTAAAGGTCGAATCCGAGCGATCTCAAGGCATATGGAAGGCCAAGAGACAAGTGAGTCAGATCCACATCAAGGAAAACTCCAAAAGAATTTCACCTTTTGCACACATCCTGATGTACGTGGTTTTAGGAGTCAAATCTGCGTATATACACGAGAAAGGGTTTAAAAGGCATGTATGGAAATTTAGCATTGTTTTAGGGATGATCTTGGAAACATCAAAGGAACAAAAATGGTCCATGGGGTCTAAGGAGTCTACAGAGGGACAAGGAAAGCCATAAAAGTGTGATTCACCAGGTGTGGTAAAATCAGCTATAACATGTCTTATAGAGTTTGTTTCATCCATTCCACTTTTGCGCAAAATTATGCTACTACAATATACTTAGCTTCAGTAGTAGACATAGAGATTGAGTTTTGTTTCTTAGTTTTCCAAGCTACCAATGATTCTCCCAAGAATAATTCTCCTCCACTTGTACTTTTTCTGTCATCTACATAACCTGCCCAATCTTCATCTGAATAGGCTTTTAAAGTGGATGAATTCTTTCTAGGATACCACAATCCAAGATCTAAGGTTCGTTTTAAGTACCTAAAAATTCTTTTCACAGCATGAACATGGATCTCTTTTGGTCTAGCTTGAAATATAGCTACTATTCCAACAACTTGCTTGACATCAAGTCTGGAAACTGTTACATATATCAAACTCCCAATCATTGATCTATAGTATTTTGGATCTACAGTCTTGGACTCATCTTTCTTGCTTATTTTCCATCCTACTTTCATAGGTGTACGAAAAGGTTTGTAGTATTTAAATTGGAATTTTTAAATATCTTTCACATACTTGGAATGATGAATAAATATTCTCTTTTTGGACTGAACTATTTGAAATCCTAGAAATAAATTCAGTTCACCAAGTGAAGAAATTTCAAATTCTTGTTGCATCTTACTAGAAAAATCCTTACTCATTTTTTCATCATCACTCCCAAATATGATATCATCAACATATAATTCCAAAAAATGCGTGCTATCACCAATACTTTTATAATAAAGATAATTCTCTACTGATCCTGTTTTGAATCCTTGTACTTGTAAGTAAGAATCTAGCCTTGCATACCATGATCTGGGTGCTTGTTTTAACCCATAGAGATATTTCTTTAGTTTACAAACACAATTCCCTTTATCAATTAATTGAAGCCCTTGTAGTTGCTCTATGCATACTTCCTCTTCTAAGTTTCCATTCAGAAACGCTAATTTGACATCCCTCAGGTATACCTTCAATTTTCTGTAGCTCGCAAAGGCTAAGAACATCCTAATTTCCTCCAATATGGCCATGGGTGAAAAATTTTCTTCAAAATATACTCCCTCAACCTACGCATACCCTTTACATACCAATATGGATTTATTCCCTATTACTTTTTCATTTTCATTTACTTTTTTTTTTAACACCCATTTAGTTCCAATGATATTTGTGTTTTGTGGTTTTGGAACTAATTCCCAAGTTTTATTCTTTTCTATTTGATCTAATTCTTCGTTCATAGCCTTGACCCAGCTTTCATCATTGCATGATTCTTTGATTTATCTGGGATCAATAAATGAAAAAGTGTTATTTCTGTTTTATACAACAAATTTCTTCTTTTTTTACTCCTGTAATTTTATCTCCAATAATTAGGTCTTCAGAATGATTCTTTTGGGTTATCTTTGAGGTTTTCTTTGTGTCTCTTATTGGGGATTATTCGATTATCCCTTTTTCTTGAGTATCTTCCTCTTCTTTTCTGGTATCTACTTCATCTTCTTATGTATCATCCTTTTCTTATACATTTTTTTGTGTATCAACTAACTGATCATCATCTTCATCTTCATCGTCAGGTATGATGTCTTGATGTTTGAATTTCTTTGTTTTTAAATAATCCACCTTAAAATATACACTCTCAACAATCTTATGTTATCTAATATTGTATCATCTATATTCCTTTTTGGTATAAGAATATCCAAGAAAGATACCTTCATCAGATATAGCATCAAATTTTGTGAGGTTTCTCATCAATCCTTTTAATGTAATACTTACTTCCAAAGACCTTGAAGTATTTTACCAAAGGATATCTTCCAAACCACAACTCATAAGGATTCTTATTACTATTAATACTAATCCAACCTCTATTTAGTATGTGTACTGTTGTTTTTACATCTTCCCTCCAATATCCATCAGACAATTTTGCTTCATTGAGCATAGTCCTTGCAGCCTCTTGAACTATTCTATTTCTCCTCTCAGCAATCCCATTTTGCTGAGGTGTTCTGGAAGTATATAATTGTCTCTTAATTCCATGGGTTTCATAGAAGATATCAAACTCTTTAGAGGTGAACTCACCACCATTGTCTTATCTAAGACATTTGATTTTTTACTCTATTTCATTTTCAACAAGGAATTTAAAGGCTTTCAACTTGTTAAAAGATTCTAATTTTTCCTTGAGAAAAGATACCCATTCCATTCTAGTAAAATCATCACTGAACAACATAAAGTTGGATTCTCCTTGCAAACTTTTGGTCCTTGTAGGTCCACAGAGGTTAGTGTGAAACAACTCTGAATATTTTGAGGCTGAGTACTCTTTGTTTTGAACCTTATTCTAGTTTGCTTCCCTAATTGACAATGTCTACATATAGGATTTGAAGGCTTTTTGATATTTGTTAAGTTTCTTACTTCCTCAATATTGCTAACTTTCATTATATTATCAAAGTTAATTTTACCCAACCTTATATTCCATAGCTAACTTTCATCCACTAAATTGATATGACATTTCTTAGACTATCTTTTATTTAGTATGTATATATTTTCGGGAGTTCTAGAAACAACGCCAGCCAATTTTCGTGAGTTATTCCTTATAATCTTACATTTCTAAGAATAAAAAATGTATATGTGCCCCTGATCACAGGTTTGGCTAACACTTAATAGACTAAGCTTGATATTTTAGACAAGCAACACATTTTTGGCTTTGATTTTTCCCACATTCATGGTACCTTTCCCAATAATATTACCTACAGCATTCTCACCAAATGTAACTCTACCATTTTGTTTTTTTAAGCTTAAAAACTTTTCCTTATCTCATTTCATATGTTTATAACACCCACTATCAACATACCAGAGATCTCTTTTATCTTGTGTTCTCAAGGCAATTAGACATTCCTCTTCTAATGTTTTTTCTTTCGACAACTTCTTTTGCTCTCTAATGTCATTTGGTATTTCTGAGATTTCCATTAATTTGAAATTGCTTTCTTTATGTCCATAGTTATGACAATTGAGGTATTCTAAATCTCTTTCTTGTAAAGGTGAAAATGAGTTATAATTTCCTCTCTTGACCAATTGTTGATTGTTCTTGAGGTTGTAAGTTTTAACCTTCATACTTTTCCTTTTATATGGTCTACAATTCATAACTTTGTGTCCAATGTTGGAGCATGCAAAACAATAACCAAAATGTGAGGATACTTTTTTTTATAAACCTTCCTTGGATTTGTCTTGAATTCCTTCTTGATGGGTGGAAATGATCTTTTGGAGTTTTGAGCATTCCTTGTCTTTTCTTCCTCTTTCTTCTTGAATGTACTAAGAAGAGCAACTACATAAGATTTTGAGCTAACTTGATTTTCTTCTAGAGAATAACCAATTACATTGTTGTTACTTGGATCTCTTTGTGTGGTTATAATATAATCTAAAATTTTAGAGCTATTTTCATATCTAATTTGAATAAATTTTGCATCAAGCTTTTTTCTTAAGTGAACTAAATCTGCCTCCATTTTTTCACAGATCAGTTGTTTTTCTTTAAGATATTTATCTATCCTTTCTTCTATCTTATTTGCATCTCAAATTTGTTGTTTCATATTTCTCATGATTTTCTTCATCTCTTTTTATTTATGTTCATGCTCTTCTTGTTGTTCAACTACAAAACTTTTCAATTGTCTATATTTGTTTTTGTATCTTCTTAATCCATCCAAAGCATTGAGTAGTTATTCTTCTGTATTAACTTCTACTTCATCTTCTGACTCTTCCTTATTCTCAATTTATTCTATCTCACTAGACTCTTCAATACCTAGAGAAAGGACTTCATCATCACTTTCACTAACCTCATACGAACTTCCTTCTTCTTCTTTTGAATAGAATTTTTTTTTTTCTTTGTAAATTTTCTTATAGTGCAGTTTTCCATTTTTCTTCAAATTGTTTGTTTTTGTCATCTTCATCTTCAGAGTCTTCCTTGGAATAAGGACATTTGGCTTGAAAGTGCCCAATTTTTCCACAATTAAAACATTTGAAGGGAATCTTTCCTTTGTACTTCACTAATATTTTATGAATCTTTTTGATAAAATTGGATTCCTCTTCATCAGATTCTTCATTATGGTTAGTCTGCAGTTTTTGCTTCTAATTTTTTGTTTTCTTGATCACTTTGAAAGTTTCTTCTCCTTTTGGGAGATTATCAAATCCTAGTCTTAATTCATAGGCTGTGAGGATTCCATACAGTTCATCCATGGTAATATCTTCTAGCTTCTCTCAGTCTTCAAGAGTGGATACGTCCGGATTATATGCCATAGGCAATGTTCTTAGTATCTTTTCAACTAACTCATAGTATGGTACTTCCTCATAGTATGGTACTTCTACTCCAAAACCTTGGATTGCATTAACAACATTCTCAACTCTTTCAAGGTACTCTGAACTATTTTCTTCATCATTCATTTTTAGAATTTCATATTGTACTTTTAAAGATTGAATTTTTTCCATATTTACTTTGGAGTCTCCTGCATATATGGCTTCCAATTTGTCCCATATCTCTTTTTCACTTCTACGAGTCAGTACTTTTCCAAGAAACTTCTTACGTATTCCATCTTTTAATGTATTCAAGGCCTTTGTGTGTTCCCAAGATTTCTTCCTTTATTCTTCTTCTGTGGGAATGACCTATGAAACTTTATATCCTTCTTCAACTAATGCCCAAACTTCCAGAATAATGGAAATCAGATACTTTTTCATTATAATCTTCTAGAAAACATGGTCTTCACCATCAAATATGGGGACTCTAATTGACATCTTCATATGCTGATCCATAATGATTGTAATAGGATATTCCTTCCAGTGGTTAAACTGTGGTGAAGAATCCTGCTATGATACCAATTGATGAATTGGGTCTAGTCACTAAGAAGGGGGGGGGGGGTGGATTAGTGACAGAATTTAAACACAATTTCTTTTATTTTAGAAAATGTATAAACAAATATGGACACCGTATTTTAATGTGTAACCCAATAGGGTAAAGAAACAACACGTTTCTACTATTTGCAATTTTTTTTACAATATACAATAGTTATTTGCAAGCACCCACTTACTGGAGACCATGATCCCCAAGTTTCTCAGCCATTACTGAAGGATACAACCACACCCTAGTTTATTTCTTCACCTACATACAAGGATACACCAATACCCTATTTCTCCAGCCACTATTGGAAGGAGGATAAGACCTCCTAGTAGGTGCATAGCCTTCCCTAGCACCACCTTCCACCATTATTTGATTTTATTAAACTTCCCATTCTTCTTAAAAACTCTGTTTCTTGTTACTCTTCTTTGGTGTCTATATTATGTTGTGGATACATAGATCTAGATGACAGAGACAATTAATTTATTCAACACTATGTCAACAAATACCCTCATGTTTTCTGCGGACGCCTCTCTTCACAATTTTTGGATGTACCTCTTCACAGTTCCAGATGCACCTCTTCACCATTGCAAATCCGTGCAGTAGGAATTATGATCTAGTTAATGAAAATTGGGATTCCACAATAATTTTGCATACAGTCTCTTGGTTATACACCTGGCTATTCTAATGGGAGAAATCATTATTAGGCATTGGATCTCTTAAACATCTAAATCAATGGTGGGGAACAAACCAAAATTAAATCATTTTTATGATTTTGATCTCATCCTGGTGGTTAATGCAACTACATGTTGAACCAGCAAAATGGCTCACAATCGTTGATCTAAGCCATGCTTTCATCTGGACCATTGAAGTATGTGACCCCTAGCTGATTCAGCTAATATCCATTTTTACTTTCTCTGTGCTAGTTCACCTAGAGAAATTATTTCTAGCCTTTTATCATAGTCCTCCTTTAATCTATGTCATTCAATATTTAAGCTCCTACCACATTCCTCAGATTTCAAAAGTTCATTAAACCGCGCATGTTGAATCAGCGAAATTATTCTTCGTCGTAGATCTAATTCAACAATCAATTTCGACTGTCGATCTTGATCCTACTTGCTCCTTGTTTTTTGATCAGAAAAATTTCATGTAGCCATTGATCTTCATTCACCTCTAATTTCCACTGTCTGATACCGAGTTGTGACTTTACACACTTTTTATTTTGGCATTCATCTTAAGCCTTTGATCTTTGTCTCAGGATGTTTGTGAACGTTGATCTTCAAGATTACGAATTTTTCGACTATGACATTTCTCAAAGTGTCTTTCAGCACTTATATTTCTGCCTCAACCATTCTGTACCATTGATATCTCATGAAAATATTCATAACCATTGATATTCCTAATTGCGGGATGCGAAATGTGGAAGTCAAAAACTCAATGTTTCCAAAGACAAGCTTATACTTCTTCCACTTTTCAAACTTTCCTTTCCACATTGTGGAATGCGGAAGTCGTAAATTCAATGTTTCCAAAAACAAGCTTATGGTCCTCCTCTTTCTGGACTTTCGTTTCCACACTGCGGAAGGCAAAAGTCGAAAACTCAACTTTTCAATGATTTCGACTTTTTTCTTTCCTCACTTCCACACCCACACTTTCGCTTTCCATTTTTTGCTTTTCTTATGAACCGTTGATTTCTTTTACAGGTTCACTCATGTCCATCGATCTATGATCTGCTGCAAGTTGAATCATGACCATCCATTCGCTCTCTCACAGCTCTCTTTATCAGATTTGGATTTCTTCTTCCTCACTACTACTTTTGTGGAACCCTCCTACAACCATAGATCTATTGCGGAATGCTCCTCAAACATAGATCTTCATACACTTGTGGAACTCTTCTCAAGCTTATATCTTCTTTGGATCTAATCTAGACCATCGATCTATACTCTTTTGTGGTTACAAAACTTCACTTTTTCTTCCTATTCTTTGTAGAATTGATCCTCAACCATTGGATCTTCGTGCGAGAAGATCCCTTACCATTCATTTTCAAACTATTGTAGAATATTATCTATAGCTATAGATTTTCCTGCGGCTTCAATATAAACCTTCTATCCAATGATCCTTGTGTCTCCTTCCTGATTGAACCGATGTAGTTCATACTAAGCTCTCTACATGACTCCTCTAACTTCGAAATACAGGCTCCTTTATCTTCAACATGTGGGAATCCTTCTCTACTCGTATGCAGGCTTCCTCAATTTCCATCAATGCCAACCTATATTTCCATGTTTCCAAAAAAGTGCTCATGGACTTGGCCTCTTTAGAACCACCTTGTCTTCAAAAATTTGTTCCTTTGTGGAAGCAGTGGTCAAATGAGAGATTGATGCTCTCAATTCTTTCAAAACTCTAATTTTCATGTTATAGGTGAAGTAGAAGTATGTTTTCAGACCCACACTCTCAAGGGTGTTAATATTATTGTTAACATATTCCCCTTAATGTGTGAGGTCCGAAGCTATGCTAAGGGATGAAATACATTGAAAGTTATTTTATTATGATACTCTTCATAATGATAATCTTTAGTGATGAGGGAAGGATGGAAAAGGATTAGGATCTTGAGCACGGGAGTTGAAAAGAACCTGCAAGTCAAACAAGGAAATAACCCAAATATATAATATCTTCCTGAGGTGGGTATACCCATGCTTAGCAACAAATAATCATGGCCACAAACAATATATAGTGGATACATGTCAAAATAAAATAGTAAAAAAGTGTATACATGCACTTTGATGAGTGAAAAATATCCAAGTCTTCATGGTACTTTGACATGGCATTTTAATATTTGGAAACTCGGGAAGTGCATCAGTAACTGATACAAATGTATTTCCCAATGTCTTCAATAAAAAAAAACAATAGCATGATTTTTCATCATGCGAATAAATGAGCTAATGTCGAGCATAACTAGACACCATTTGATTACCGATCATTGATGTATATCCTTAACAGATGCAAGGAGGCCCACTAATAATGATGATGAACTCCAAGGTACTTTATTACAAACTAACAAATGTTAAGATATGTTCTGATATCAAAATCTTGTACAATAAAAAAATCAAGGGTCATTAATGTATATCCACTGTTATTTGTGAGGAAACCTTCCACTAATGAATTCAAGATCTAAGGTACTCATTAGGGTTCCTAGATCCATTTCCTAGATGATGATTTGGCATAGACAGGAATAGATCCATCAGAAGGAGGGAATTAATGCATCCCACATCGACTGACATGAAACTGTGATCAATAGGATGATATAATTTGGTAGAGATGCAATATCCAACACTGTATACCAACACAAGGAAGGCCGACATGATTGGTTAGGAATATCTGAGGAATGGATGACACTGGTTTGACTTTCATTGAATGCATAACATGATGCATAATGACACTTGGAAACATAAGACTTGATTAACCAGTCATTGTGAAATTCTTGAATTCTAGATGAATTAACTAAAGCTCCATATATGACAAGAAGGATAACCTATCAGTGGAGATTTTTTCAAATTACTAGTACAGTTTCCTAATTCAAATGTAAATGGTGTACTTATAACTGATGTAGGGATATGTGTCATGTTCAAGGGAGATAAGGACTAACTATTGCAATTTTTTCCATGATGAATTATGAATAGATTCGGTAATCTTCCTTTTTTATTTTTGGGTTTTTTAAAATTTTAGTACTTTTTTCAATTATTAGCTCGAAAAAAGAATAAAGAATGTTATGGTACATGGGAGGGAACGGGTGTTTCATGGGCGTACTCTATTTTTCAAGAGCATGGGTCAGCCCAAGGAAAATATACATATTGAAAACAAAAGATGAGCTAGTTGTGCACACTCTTACGGATGATCCCTCCATCGGTTGGCAATCTGAAGCAAGATTATGTGTTGATGGATAGTGAAATAGAACCAAGTAACTACGGTTATCCAATTTGATGTGATGAAAAAATATAAAAGGAAAAATGTGTTTTACTTCATGCGAATTCTCGTGGAAAATACCAAAATCATAAATCACAATGAATCATGGTCCATCAACTACCTGAATCAAATAGTTCTCGCATATATAAGTCAACTTAAATAGAAGCAATGGTTTGCAGTAATTTTGATCAACAAGTGACTACAAAGGAATATACACAACATCATCAATAAGAACCGAAGCAATAAGCACAATTTTTCATGTGGATATTTTAATACATGCTTATGTAAACTAACACAAAATAGGGATCCCATCAAGAAATGGTCAAAACTATATGGAAGAGAAGTATGCAATCTCAAACTCTAGGTCATGATGAGACTAATTGGGCTCCTATTCCTATGAGAATAACTCAGCATGGGAACCAAAATGGAAATGGGGTGCTAACTAGGGTGTCCCATGTTCACTAATCTCTTTTGTAGGAATGGTGGAAAATACAAATATGATGGGTTGACCACCAATTTCCAATAGGTTCGACCTTATGACAATTTTGGGTTGAAAAAGGTTCAAATTCATCTTCAAATAGGTATATCCTAAACCTATATGCATGCTTTCAAATATACCTTATGAGATCGAGGAACATACACAGATTATCCTAAACTTGGGTGGACTTAAACCAATTATTATCCCAGTGCTCCCACAAAAGATGTCCTTAGGTGGGTGCAACCAAATGTTTATGACTTCAAGGATATATTATTTTGATGATGAAATTTTGTCCAAGAAATCAATTGAGTTGGGAGATATCACATCCAAAATGGTCCAAGGAACTAGATCATATTCCTTCATCAAGGGAAGATTTTGATCCAAATATGCAGAATCCATTTGAACAACTTAGTATGACACTTCTACAACAGATAAGGGTTGCGGCATCATAAAGTTTCCCATGAGGGAATTTTTTTGAAATATCCTACCCTAATTTCTCGAACCTCCTTTAGAGAATACCTAATGAAAGGAACATTCGATCAAATAACAGTTTCAAGCATGTAGTCATCTAATTGATCGATCATGCAAATCTCCCCCTAGTGAGGGAACTGAATCACTTGGGACTCTAAATACACTATAGCCATCATTTTGTGTATACAACTACTCCCTAATAGAAAATTGTAATTAATATGCACATCTACTACCTCAACATCAATTGTGACTGATTTTCTACCCCATTCAATAGGGAAGGATACAATGAGTCCGTGAGGAGAGAAAAAATGTCTATCATATTCTTTTCACACAATATGGGATTGAACTAAGGTGGGTGATATTAATGCTTGCCAACATTTAAATGACATGAAACAAGTTGAGGCCCCTTCATCAATTATGGATTGAAATATATCCTTTCCATGCTATGTTACTTTCATATGAAAGGAAACTTTGGAAGGAGTCCTACATGTTGATTGGTCTAAGTATAATGTGATCAAAGTCGCATCGATTGGATCAACAAATCTAGTTTAAGAAAATAGTTCCTTTCTTTGTGCAGGACAATATTGCAACTCGTCCATGACTAAAACAGAACATGGTTCTTGAAATATTTCCTCAACAACATTTTTTGTTATGAGCAGCTTGTGCGTTAGGATTATGCATTGTTCCACATAGACCATCATTGGGGGGGCATTCTATTATGTCTATGGTTGGTTTCTCAATGGAGAGAGAACCACTTGGTTGTGATTATGATTGATCCAATGTACTAGGAGGGACATCATAAGAATGATATATCATTAGAATATTCACCTCATGATCACACATGAAGACATTGGCATTGGGATCATTCCCCTCTTGTGGCTATTTTGACTGGTTTCCTGCTATAATAGGTACCAATGTTGTAGAAACCATTTGATGATAGTTTTGCAAAAAATTTTGCATCAATACAATTGATTTTTTTTTCCCAATGTATTTAGTTGGATTCAGTGCATCTCACTTCCCAAAGTTAGCATTTTTCTTACTCCTGTATTTCTTCTTATTTCCTCTAAGTTCCATGGATTGAACTATGAGTTTTTTAGGAGTTTCGCAAGGATTAACATTGTGATTACCCTTGTACTTATTATTATTCCCCCTAAGGTCCATGGATTGAACTATGAGGATTTTATAAGTAAAGGAAGGCTTAGCATGTTGCTGCATATCCTGACCAACTGTAGGATCTGAGGTATGAACAGACATTTGTGTCATTTGTTGGGTGATCTCGAGGTTGTTGATAGAACCAATCATACCATTGGCATGAGTTCAATGTGACGAACTAGATGGATCAAACACAGATATTACAGGTTGGTTCCAAAAATATTGGTTACTTTCTAGAACCTCACCACTACATTGTGGAATGGGACTCATGGGTGGATTTCCCCTTTCGGGGTTATACTCAAAGGAGATTGGATATTTCCTAGAATATGACCACACTATTGATGAATGGATGGATTTCCCCATTGTGGGGTTAGACTCTAGTGATATTGGTCATTTCCTAGAATCTATCCACTCCATTATGGTGGTCCTTGTATTTCATTAGCATTCCAAGGTGGGTTTCCCCATTGCAAAGGATTCCCCCAAGAAGATTAGGTAGTTCTCAGAGCATGATCAATGGGTGGTTTGTCTCTTGATGGAGTTAGGTCTCAAGAAGATTGGTTACTTCCTAAAACCTGACCACTAGGTGGATTGCCTCCTAATGGAGTTGGGTCCCAGGAAGATTGGATACTTACTAGAACCCAACCATTCCATCGATTTTTTCCTTGGTTTTGATTAGAATTCCAAGGTATGCTTCCTCCTTGTGGATGTTGGATCCAAACAGATTGGTTATTTAATGAAAACAGACCACTCCATTGTGGAATGGGGTTGATAGGTGGATATCCCTTAGGCATTGTGCAAGGATAAATCAGAGGATAACCCTATAGGGAGTTTACTCCCATTAGTGAAGGATAAATCTGATTGGAATTTGTGCTCTAGGATGCATTATTTTCACTGGGAATATTAACATTCCATGCTAAAGGGTTTTTACTAGAAGCAGAACCTAGAAAACTATTGTGTGTTCCAAGAGGAATTTGATAACCACCCACAACCATTTGAAGCTACATTGATATGGTCCCTTCAACTCTTTACAAAGAAAAAGGGTCAATTGTAATGTTCTACATATTATTCCATATTTCAAAAAGACTAATCAGTGACTCACTTTCCATAAGTATGATTGAGTTTAAAGGATGTGCTAAGGGTTGATTTATGTGAGAAAATGTGTGATATTCTATTCTTTCAATTTCAACTAAAGTAGGATAATGAATTATATCTATGTTTCGTCCATGATGTGACAAATTTTTAGAATTTATTTGATGTTGTTCTTCTCTAGTAACATTTTATTGGGTTTATAAGTTGTTCAGTTTCAAAGTCACAAATATGTGGCTCATGTATATCCCTCCACAATGTAGTGGGGACCTCAAACTTGGAAAACTTTCCTCGCTTCCACCTTGACGGGTGGATCAGGATATTAGTTACTCTGAAGTTTAATAAAAGGAATTGTTTATTAGACTATATCAAAATTCAGTCAAACAATCCCAAAGGAAACTAGACTTAGCAAAAATAAAAGTGTCCACACATCTAAAAATGTCTTAAGATCAAGAAGAAAACTTTTTTCCAAAAACCGGAGTTCAGTGAAAATATGGATTTAGAGGGCCTTCCAAAACTAGTATCTCCTAAGGGACATCACGCCTAAAAAATCACTAAATAGTGAAGGTGTGAGAAATAGATCATTATTCTTCAATCACCAAGGGTGAAAGTGTTATCTCTTGGCTACTCACCCTTCCAAGGAGCTGAAACAAACTTATGTCATTCTCATGTATTGCAAGTGTCCCCCACTCACACCAGCCTGTGTGATGCCCTAGGAAAATAAACTATGGCTGCCACTTCACAATCGGTGGTCAGATAGGATAGTCATTAGTCTAGGATAACTCACATAGACTAGATATCTGAAGAAGGTGATGTCACCCTGAGGACTTGTCACTTAATTGAAATACTGTAATGTGCTCATATCCCACCAAATAAGTAAGAGCAGGGGTACATCCCTTAACAATTCGGATTGACCTCATTCTTAATGCATCTATTAGAAGCACTCTCCCGACATGCACTCTTTTCTACTAATAGATTTGCTTCCCTTTAATCAATACTAGTTTTAAAGTTGTGTGGTATTGGAGTGTTAAATCTCTAATATTGTCCCAAGGCCTAATCTAATCTATGTTTGTCACATCCCCATGCCTCCGACCGGCATAGAGGACACGACCCAACCATTAAACAACCGAGCTAACTGCCCATGAACATGTACCGGCTTAAAATTTACATAAAACAGAATGCTGAAAGAGAATGTATTGCCCTATAACATGCACAAATGCAACTGTTTACCATACACAGCTATAATTATTCGTCTTGCACAGCGGAATCAATCATGCATTCAAACAAGCATTCATTCAACATGTTCATTTCATTTTAATTAACAGTAAATATAGAATTGCAGAGGAAAAATACACAAGATCACTTATCTTATGAAAGCTTTGATCCACAACCAGCTACGTCGCTGCAACGTTCCACCCAACCATAGGCCAACATGCTCCTTAATCTCTCAGCAACGCTGCCACCCCCGAGCTAGGCATGATTCTCTAAGGAATAAGGGAACTAGCAGGCTTACACATAGCCAGGAATATACAAAACACACAGCCAAGCCAACAGAGTTGGGTTTATCAGGCCATTAAGGAGTTGGAGAAGGTAGATTGCTAAGCTGGTGAGCTCATTACAGAGCCAAGGACACCTACACCAGAACTAGCCTGACCTCTAAGACACCCATCCACACCCAACACAAGGAATCAGTCCCTTCTCTGCTACACAGTCCCTCAGGCCCTGCATTCCCTTCCAGTGCTATTCAGGGGTGATGGAGAAGAAGGCCAGCCCTCTAGCTTTGTCTGTGTGGTTCCAGCCACTAGGTTTATCAAGCAACTAAGCCAACATCCCTGCTCCTCTCACAGTCTGAAGACCAACCATTGCACACAAGCAACTAATTCAGTTGTCACAGCCTAAACACAAAAATGAATTCCTGAGTCATTCTTGGCCCTATCGTGGCCAAAATGACTCTCACTCGAATTTACAACAGCCCCAAACATAACAGTAAATACATTCACAACATGGGGAAAACTACAGCCCCGAATCCATCAGTGAGCACAACTCACAGCAGGGAAAAACGACCCAAATAGTCTGTGAGACAGCCAAAAACATGAATGGCCCTTCACAGTCAGTCATGGATGCAAGAGCACGGCTCTCAGCTCGCCATGTGCGCCCAAAACAGAAGAATACCTGTGCATGGGTAAACAATTCGACCCAGCAAGGAAAAGAACAGACAATGGAGGCCCTGTGTGAGGGAAAATAGCTCCATTTTTGTCCGTGGATGCACAAACAACAGGAAGGACACGAATTTACAGTTCGTGGGTGTTCAGCAACTCGTGGAGTGAAGATGAATGTCTACATGAGGAGATGAGCAGCCAAAATCATGGGTAGAGGGTGCGTGTGGGTGAGGACTGACAGTCCTGCCACCCCAGCCCCCAAAATCATTAACTTCTTCAACCACCAGTAGTAATACTTCAATGAGAGTGGTTGGAAATAAAAACAAGGGAATAAAACACATGGGTTTTTCTCCTTTTGGCCAAAGTTGGACAAATCCCCCCCTTACCTCCTTGTCCTTGGGAAAATCATGCCCCATTCGATTTAGTTGCTGCGACCATAGCTAGTTGTGTTCATTTTAATTAATTATATATGCATATTTACATAATTACCAATATAATATATGCCGCATGCCCCGATATACCATCGGTGACAATCTAAATCCAAAACATGGCATTACCGATCAATGGTGGGGCCTTGGCCTTTAGCTCCACACCATGATCCTTTACAATATATACATCATATACATCTAATGCAATGGGGTCAAAACCGGGACATTACATTCCCCTCCCCCTTCAATAGTACTGTCCTCAGTGCTCACAAAATTGAACAAAATGCTACATTGGTATCGCCTCAGTGTTCCGCAAAATTGAACAAAAATGGATGTGCCAATCGCATGGCATCCTCCAACTCCCATGTAGCCTCTTCAGGTCCGTAGTGCTCCCATTGCACCTTTACCTGACCTATGGATCGGTTCCGGAGCATTATGACCTTCCTGTCGAGGATGCGCATTGGCTCGATTCGGAACTCTCCCTCGGGTTCCACCTGAATCACATCCCAATTTATCACATGGTTAAGATCATGTACATATCTCTTAAGCAAAGAAACATGAAAAACATTATGAGCTCTAGTGCTAGAAGGCAATGCAAGTCTATATGCAATTGGCCCTATTCTTTCGAGCACTTCAAACGGCCCATAGTATCTTGGTGACAACTTGGCACAACTGCCAAGCTTCAAGGAACTCTTCCTTGCCCTCACTCTGAGGTAAACATGATCCCCAACACTAAACTCTTTATTCACCCTATGCTTATCCGCATAGCTTTTCTGCCTGTCCTGTGCTGCTTTCAGCTTCTGCCTAATCTTTACAGCCTCTTGCTCCATTTCCTTGAGCAATTCTGACCCAAGAACAATCTTTTTCATTGGATTATCCCAAGTCACTGGTGTCCTACACCTTCTCCCATACAAAGCTTCATACGGACTCATCCCCAAGGATGCTTGATTTCCATTGTTATAAGCAAACTCTACCAAGTACAAGTAATCTTCCCACTTGGTTGGTTTGTCCATCACATACATGTGAAGCATATCTTCAAGCACCTGATTAACTCTCTCAGTCTGACCATCTGTCTGAGGATGGTATGCACTGTTGAAGTTTAGCTTTCTACCCAAATCTGCAAACAACCCCTTCCAAAAGTTGGAAGTGAACTTGACATCTCTGTCAGATACTATTGCCTTCGGAAATCCATGCAACTTGAATATCTCCTTCATGAAGATCTTTGCAATGTCACCAGCCTCATACGTAGACTTAACCAATATAAAATGTGTTGCCTTTGTCAACTTGTCTACCACAACCATGATGGAATCATGTTGTCTCCAAGTCATCGGCAATCCTGTAATAAAATCCATGGAAATAACTTCCCATTTCCATTCCAGAACTGGCAAAGGCTGCAACAAACCTGCTGGATGTTGATGCTCAACCTTTACCTGTTGACATTTCATACACCTTGAAATGTACTCAGCCATGTCCTTTTTCATTCCTGGCCAGAAGTACTACTTTCTAGCTATAGCAATTGTCTTTTGATATCCTGGGTGACCAGAATATGGAGCTTGATGGATTTCATCCATAACAATTCTCCTCAAATTCGCTACATCCAGAATATAAATTCTGCCTTTATAAGTGAGAAGTCCATCTTCTTCCAATTTATATCCATCATATCTCTTCTCAAGACTTTACTGTTGCAATTTGTCTTTCACCCGTTCATATAATTCATCTCCGGCAACATGACTAACAATCTGCTGCCTCAAATCTGATTGGCAGATACTAAGGGATGCCGCATGCATTTCCTGCATTTTCCTGCTGAGTGCATCAGCTACCTTATTTTCTTTTCCCTTTATATGCTTGATTTCAAAGTCAAACTCACATAGAAATTCCAGCCATCTTGCTTTCCTAGCATTCATAGTAGGCTGATCAAACAAATACTTCAGACCACAATGGTCTGTTCTGAGCTCAAATCTCCAAACCATCAAGTAATGTCTCCACATCTTGGGAGCATGTACTATGGCTGCAAGCTCTAGATCATGAGTGGCATAGTTATTCTCATGCTCCTTCATCTTTCTTGACTCATAACATATCACGTGGTTGTCCTGCATAAGGACTCCTCCAAGCCCTTGTCCACATGCATCGGTACACACCACAAAATCTTTCTCTGGATCTGCAACCTTCAATACTGGTGCACTGGTGAGAAGATTCTTCAACTGCTGGAAGCTTTCTTCACACCTCGATGTCCATTCGAACTTCATCCCCTTCTTTTGCAAAGAAGTGATGGCATGTGCAACTTTGTAGAATCCCTCAATGAATCTCCTATAGTATCCTGCAAGTCCCATGAAAGATCTCACATCTATCACATTTCTTGGAGTAGGCCAATTCATAATGTCTTCTATCTTTTCAGGGTCCACAGATATACCCTCTTCTGAGATAATGTGACCCAAGTACTGAATTCTATCTCTATAGAAGTCACACTTGCTCAGTTTTGCATACAATTGATGCTCCCTAAGCACTTGCAATGTCATCCTCAAATGCTCTTCATGCTCTTCCTCATTCTTAGAATATACAAGAATGTCATCAAGGAAGACAAGAACAAACTTGTCCAAATACCTGCTGAAGACACTATTCATAAGGCACATAAATGTAGCTGGCGCATTTGTGAGACCAAATGGTACCACTACAAACTCATAATGCCCATACCTTGTCCTGAAGGCTGTCCTATGAATGTCTTCATCCTTGATTCTTACCTGATGGTAACCAGACCTCAAGTTAATCTTGGAAAATACCTTTGCTCCTCTCATTTGATCAAAGAGGTCATCAATCCTAGGCAAAGGATACTTATTCTTCACAGTAACCTTGTTCAACTGTCTATAATCAATACATAACCTGCGTGTACCATTTTTCTTCTTCACAAACAGAACTGGTGCTCCCCAAGGAGATACACTCAGTCGGATATACTTCTTTTCTAACAACCCTTGTAGTTGCATCTTCAATTCTAGAATCTCCGGTGTACTCATCCTGTAGGGTGCCTTGGACACTGGTGCTGCTCCTGGCACAAGTTCAATTGTGAAATCAATGTCCCGCTTTGGAGGAAGCCCTGGAATCTCATCAGGAAACACATCCCTGAATTCTTGTAACACCTGATAGTCCTCCAACCTCAGAGTTTCATCTCTCGTTTCCTCCAAAATCTGAGCTGCATACAACTTGCAACCCTTCCTACAGAACTTCTTCAACTGCATTGCTGAAACCTACCATACTGAAATCACCTATGGAATTCATTTCACAACTACTAGGTTCCCTTCTTCATTCAAGCATTCAAAAGTCTTATTGTAGCAATCAAGCTTCACCCTATGAGCTTCTAACCAATCCATTCCAATGAGAACATCATAGGAACCAAGCGGTAGAACATTCAGATCTACACAAGTGGCCAATCCATTCATGACCAATGGACATTTCTCTACCACTTCACTGAACTTCCTCTTAGTTCCAGTGGCTAGCTAAACTAACCAAGACTTCCTATGCTTTACTTTCTTAAAATCACACATCTCCACTACTCTAGGAGTGATGTAACTGTGAGTAGAACCAGGGTCAATCAAAATAGAAACAGATTGCTCAGCAATCTTACCTGTTACTTCAACTACAGCTGATTGGTGATCTTCCTGACGGTCCTCCAGTGCTGCATAGATCCTAGGGACTACCCTTTCTACTTGACCCACTGTTTCTACTTCTTGCACGTTATAGGCTGGCCTTGCACTCTCATTCTCAAGTGGACAATTTTTGTGCATGTGGGGTCCTCCACATTTCCAACATTGAAGTGGCCCTCTAATCTGTTGTGGATCTTTAGGCTTTTCTCCGGTCACTCCAGCCGGCTTACTCGCAGCTTGGGATGGCTGCTTCTGCTGATTCCTGAAGCTAGAAGGTTTGAAACCTTTCTTTCTTTGGTCAAACTTCTCATTCTTCTTGTCCTTCCATGCCTTATGGTAATCAGGTTTACCTTTGCTTTGCTCATAGCAATATCTAGCCTTCCTTATTACTTCTTCAAGGGTCCTTGGTTCATAAAACTCAATCCTATCTTTGTAAGACTGAGGTAATCCGCTTAGAAAATGCTGGACCTTTACTTTCTCATCTCGGATGTACCGGACATACCTTAACAGCTCCAAAAACTTGTTTGCATACTCTTCCATGGTCTGCTGTCCCAATCTCAGCTCATGGAACTCCCTAATCTTGTCATCATAATACCTGTCAGATAGATATTTCTGTTTGAAATACTTCTTGAACTGCTTCCACTTCAGTCTCCTTTCACTGATTCTCTTTACCTGCTTGAAGTGTTCCCACCAAATGGATGCTCTTCCATTCATATTGAATATGGCAACTCTTGCCTTCATGTTTCCTGAATACTCATGCACTTGAAAGTACTTTTTAATCCCAAGAATCCAAGCTTCAGCCTCTTGTCCAGTCTTTACCTCGCCATCAAATGTAGGAGGTTTATCCTTCTTAAATTCATCTCAAGAGCGATCCCTATGGTGTCTCTTTATTTTTCTTTTATGAGAAGAAGAGCTTGAATCCCCGCTGGATTCTTCAGAATCAGATGATCCACTAGAATTCCTTCTCCTTCTCTTAGTGCTGCTCTTACTATCTTCTAGTCTTGCTGTACCTCGTCCAGAGTCTATCTTCTTATGCAGGTCTGTCAAACTCTGCAACATTGCAGCATTCAACTGATGCTGCTCTTCCTGGGCTTTAATCAAGCTTCTCATAGTGGCTGCAACATCTAACGGGGTCTCTTGGAATCTTCTTCCATTAGACTCTATGTCATCATTCCTATTGCGAACATTTTCTCCCATGGCATCTCGGGCATGCTCATCAGCATCCCGAGCATCATATCCATCATGGGTTCTCAAGCTGAACCGCAACTTACTTACCAAACTGCACTACCTGGAATACTTCCCTGGAAGGTGACTATAATTCTGCAAACATGTTAATAACACAATTGTTAGATGCATACATTGATAAAAATCAACACTACTTACCTCCTCTCAGAATATTCATACAATTACAAATGCCCAAACACACAAAATTTTCCTTCATCAAGGAATGACTGTCTGAAGGGGACAACGGGGGTCAAGGGGGTTTGCCCCCTTGTGGCTTGCCCACTGCAGGGTGGGTTGAGGGCAGTGCCCTCATTTTTTTGTTTGTTTGTAAAATGTTGGTTTTTGCGCAATCTAGCGCATTAGATCACTTCCAATTTCTCTTTTTCGGCCCTGAAAATTCTCTGTACAACAGCTCAAAATTTCACTAAGGAACAGTCAAAATCTGCTAGAAAAATTCCACTGAAAACGCAAATTTTCCCTGTGCAGAATCGACTGTCGGCTGTCTTTGTAATTGGCTGGCAAATGCCTTCAGCTTCCGCAACAGCAGACGCTCCTTCCCTTTCCTCTTCTGATTTGGCACTTACGTCGAACGTCGGCAGACTCTCATATCGAAAGCCAAATGCTTTCGCTTCCACAATGGGGGCTCGCCAGAGTCCGAATCCTTCCGCTGAATCAGCTCTCGGACCATTCTTCCTTCCGCCGAATCGGCTCCCAGACAATTCTTCCTTCCGATTTGGCACTTATGTCGGACATCGGTGGACTTTCACATCGGAATCCAAATGGCTTTGGCTTTCGCAACGGCGGCTCGCCAAATCTTAACTTCTTCCGATTGGCACTTACGGAAAATGATTTTCATGTCGGACGTCAACTGACTCTTGGATCGGAAGCCTTAACGCTTCTTCTTCTACAACGGCGGACGCCCGGATCCTTCCTTCTTCCGATTGTTCAACACTTAGGCGAATTTTTCCAAAAATTCTTTTTGTCGGCAATCGGACCAATTGCTACGTCGGCGGTCTAACCCTTTTTACAGCCACAACTGCGGGATGTCAAACACTGAATCCTTCCACCACAGCGGAAGTTTATTCCACTTAGTGCTACGATGGACCACTTCTCAAGCACTTAGGAAAATTTTCAAATTTTCAAATTTTCTTCTTCCCGCCGAATGTAGCTCCAGTCGGCGGTCGAACAACTTTCACGTCGGATACGGGTTCTCTTTGCTGTCCGCAACAGCGGAGGGGAAGATCGTTGTCTCTCCCGCAACAGTGGAGGTTAACTCGATGAACCCTTTTGACGCATCGGCAATCGGAGGGATCTCCCATCGGAAGACTTGATGGTTTGGTCTTCCACAACGGCAGACGGGAACTTCACAGAACCTTCCGCAACGGCGGATGGGAACTTCGCGGAACCTTCCGTAATGGTGAAAGTCAATTCCTCCAATGGCCCGACCACTCAACACTTAGACTGTTTATTTTGAGTCCGTCTGCTCACTGCTATTCTGCTGGACATAGAGGGTAATTCTGTCCTCTATCAGCGGCTCTTTCTTGGCCCATAGAGGCCCACTGCTGCAACCCAGGCTCTGATACCATGATGTCACGTCCCCATGCCTCCGACCGGCATAGAGGACGTGACCCAACCATTAAAAAACTGGGCTAACCACCCATGAACATGTACCGGCTTAAAATTTACATAAAACAGAATGCTGAAAGAGAATGTATTGCCGTATAACATGCACAAATGCAACTGTTTACCATACACAGCTATAATTATTCGTCTTGCACAGCGGAATCAATCATGCATTCAAACAAGCATTCATTCAACATTTTCATTTCATTTTAATTAACAGTAAATATAGAATTGCAGAGGAAAAATAGACAAGATCACTTACCTTATGAAAGCTTTGCTCCGTAACCAGCTACGTCGCTGCAATGTTCCACCCAACCATAGGCCAGTGTGCTCCTTAATCTCTCAGCAACGCTGCCACCCCCGAGCTGGGCATGATTCTCCAAGGAATAAGGGAACTAGCAGGCTTACACATAGCCAGGAATATACAAAACACACAGCCAAGCCAACAGAGTTGGGTTTATCAGGCCATTAAGGAGTTGGAGAAGGCAGATTGCTAAGCTGGTGAGCTCATTACAGAGCCAAGGACACCTACACCAGAACTAGCCTGACCTCTAAGACACCCATCCACACCCAACACAAGGAATCAGTCCCTTCTCTGCTACACAGTCCCTCAGGCCCTGCATTCCCTTCCAGTGCTATTCAGGGGTGATGGAGAAGAAGGCCAGCCCTCTAGCTCTGTCTGTGTGGTTCCAGCCACCAGGTTTATCAAGCAACTAAGCCAACATCCCTGCTCCTCTCATAGTCTGAAGACCAACCATTGCACACAAGCAACTAAGTCAGCTGTCATAGCCTAAACAAGAAAATGAATTCCTGATTCATTCTTGGCCCTATCGTGGCCAAAATGAATCTCAATCGAATTTACAATAGCCCCAAACGTAACAGTAAATACATTCACAACATGGGGAAAACTACAGCCCCGAATCCATCAGTGAGCACAACTCACAGCAGGGAAAAACGACCCAAATAGTCTGTGAGACAGCCAAAAACTTGAATGGCCCTTCACAGTCAGTCATGGATGCAAGAGCACGGCTCTCAGCTCGCCATGTGTGCCCAAAACAAAAGAATACCTGTGCATGGGTAAACAATCCGACCTAGCAAGGAAAAGAACAGACAATGGAGGCCCTGTGTGAGGGAAAATAGCTCCGTTTTTGTCCGTGGATGCACAAACAATAGGAAGGACGTGAATTTGCAGTTCGTGGGTGTTCAGCAACTCGTGGAGTGAAGATGAATTTCTGTGTGAGGAGATGAGCAGCCAAAATCATGGGTAGAGGGTGTGTGTGGGTGAGTACTGACAGTCCTGCCACCCCAGCCCCCAAAATCATTAACTGCTTCAACCACCAGTAGTAATTCTTCAATGAGAGTGGTTGGAAATAAAAACAAGGGAATAAAACACATGGGTTTTTCTCCTTTTGGCCAAAGTTGGACAAATCCCCCCCTACCTCCTTGTCCTTCAGAAAATCATGCCCCATTCGATTTAGTTGCCACGACCATAGCTGGTTGTGTTCATTTTAATTAATTATAGATGCATATTTACATGATGACCAATACAATATATGCCGCATGCCCCGATATACCATCGGTGACAATCTAAATCCAAAACATGGCATTACCGATCAATGGTGGGGCCTTGGCCTTTAGGTCCACACCATGATCCTTTACAATATATACATCATATACATCTAATGCAACGGGGTCAAAACCGGGACATTACAATGTTGGTGATATCAAAAATAATCTTCATAGATTTTAGATTAAGCGTTGATTTTAGGATAGTTCGCTTAGTTTCAAGGAATGGTGGTGAAACGGGTAGTGTTTGTGACTCAAAATGTTGAAACAATCAAATTCACAATGCTCACTACTCTTTCCTTTATTTCAATGAACTTGTATATTATGGAAGAGTAAGAGGTTCTTTGATATCCTTCAAACATGCATATTTCAAAATAGAATCACTTTTACAAAATTGAAAAAAGAAGTTTTCAATTGCATTATGTTTTCTTTATGAATGTGGATTTTAATGTTCCAAATTTATGGTTTGAAAATCAATTCAAAACTATAAATATCTTTCAAAATTATAAACGTGACAAGCATTTACACTCGATATCCACTTTCTCTTTCATGGGACCTCCCAAAAGCGCAAGTGAAGACTCAAGAGGATACTCATGGCTTGACAATATGCTTTAAAACTTATAAACACCTATTACAATTAAGACCCCTATTTCTCCTTCATAGGGGCACTTGAAGGTGCAAGTGCAGAGGATATCCATGGCTCAGATTTTTGCTCAAAAATAAACCTAGGGATCGCATACAACTTATATCAATAATTTGAAAATAATGAACAAGGTCCTCTCATTGTGTTTGAACTAATATTAAGTTATAGGCCTATATTTTTAATAATTTATGTGAATTTGATATTAAATGATGGTATTAAAAGTTTCTTAGTTGTGATTTTGAGTTGTGTGGAAGGTTAGCAAGTTCATGTGACTTCAAAATTCATGGCATAAAGTTTCATAAATTGAAACAATGTGTTATATTCTTTAGTTTATCAACAATTTCCTTATGCAAATATGTGATTAAAATGACCAAATTAGACAAAATTTAAGATGTTAAAGAGTGAAATGAAGGACATAAATGATAAAAATTTCATAAAATTTTAGATATGAGCATTCTTTTAAATAAAACTTTTAACAATACTAAAAAAAACTACTTCTCAAAGTGATTTTTCTTAGTTTTTTAAAGGAAGTTTCCAAGCCTTCCAAAAATTAAGGGAAAATGTCCGTAAATCCTTCAAAAATGCTCCTAAAATGTGATAATAGGGATCAAAAATTGTTTTGGAGGTAAAGTAAGGTTCTTTAATGTCTAAAATGAACTCAATCCAAGGCCAAAAATCAGTTATTTCAAACAAATTCAATCTCAAGACACATGCACACAAAACTTAAAAATCCTTCAAAAGTCCCTAAATATTGATAAAAGAGAGGTAAATACTATCTAAAACCTCTATTCGAAGATTCGTAATACATCTACAGTAGAAAAAATCAACTCAAATGATCCAAAATTGAAGATTCAACCATAAAAAAAGATCAAGGTCCGTGACTTTTCCAGACTATGGTCGGGGAACTATTGTTATTAATAAATTTAGTGTCACTGTCACACTTAAGGGAGTCTAACAGGGATTCAAGGGATGTTAGAGCTCTATGTAGGCAATGAAAGCACGTAAAAAAGTTAAAGAAGGAAAAAAACCAAGATCTAGGCCCAAAAATCTTGACAAATGAAAAAATAAGGGTTAAATTAGGTCGGTTTTGACCTTTAGAACTAGCCTAAAGCCTTCTAAGACCAATATAAATCTTGCATTAAAATATTTACAAGGTAAGAAACACCAAAACAAGTGGAAAAACTCATGAAAATTAGTTTCAAGAGAAGAAGCCCTTAGAACCCTCACGAAGTCACCAATCAGTTAGTGGAGTATTCTATAACTGAAGAAATATCATACTCTCTGATTTATATGGGGTGGGTGAAGCCCAATTGATAGAAAAAAAAAATCAATTATCACAATAATCCTAATATATGAAACCTTCTTTCATGGATTTTGAGAAGGGGAGGAAGAGAGGAGAATACCTCTTCGTAGCCTTGAGGTTTTATGGATTCCCTTGATGGTTGTACTTGTAGCTCCTTGAATCTCCTTCACACCTGCAAATATCACCACAAAATCCTTCCTACTATCCTAACAAAATATACTTAATAAATATGTGTTAGATATAATTTCCTACCAATTCTACATCAACATGAAACCTAAAGGGAAAACATTGAACAAGAATTGGGAAGAAGATTGAATTGATTCATAATAGATGAACATGGAGATATATTTACAGCCCTTGCAAGTTATTTCCTTATCCATAGCCTATACCTACTCCTCTACCATACATGCCTTTGATTCCCAAAAATTTGTAGTATAAAACTGATTTCTAGCCCTCAATTCCTATAGTATGTATTTTCTCTCTAATGTGTCTCCTCTAATTCACCGCATATGCCTTCCTTATATAGGATTGGGGTTTGTGCTACCAATATATTAACCATGAATGTGGGATTAGGATTTTTCAATCTTTTTTATCATTTCCTTCAAAAAACCCACTTTACCTAGTTTTTAGGCATTGAATTTTATTTTCAGTACTTCCATGACAATTAATACCCATGTTAGGCATTTTTTCCACTGTGTGAGTTATAGGAACTAGGTTTTGGCCCTTAAGTGGTCCTAGACATGGCCTCTTTAGAGACACCTTATCTTGAAACATTTTATCCCTTCTGGAAGTAGTGGTCAAATGAGAGATTTAAGCTCTCAATTGCTCAAAAACTCTTATCTTTATGTTGTGGGTGAAGTAGAAATATGTTTTGAGACCAACACTCTCAAGGGTGTTAATTTTATTGCTAACAATGTGTCATATATAACATACAGGAATAATCATCATCATAAAAAAGAGACTCATAAAAACCCATAAAAATATAAAAAGGTGCACCCACATGCATATATATCATAAATATCATGTTCAGCAAAAAATGAGAAGCTCCATAGGATTTATCGTCTAATCATATACATCATACAAAAATCCCCATCCATGCATGCATTGGGGGAATCATCCCAAGCTTCTAGTGTGATTCATTCTCCTATGACTTTGTGTCCTCCTCTATGTCCCCCCCTTCATCGTAGCTCTCCTCCTCCATTGACATGTCACCCTATGTTGTCGCTTTAACATACTCAACAACGATCGTGATCCTCCTAATGAGAGAGATCCACTCTAGAGGATCCTTGTAGGAAGTGGCGATCATGTCATCATCTAGGTGTTAGAATAATCAACCCATAGTTACCTTCATTTGACATTAATTAATCATTTTTTTCTTATTACCTAGATTCTTAGATTCCATTCTAATGTATTTGCCTTCTACATGTCCTAGAAGTCAACACATGCTAAAACTGAATCATGGAGCGCTTGGGAAACACATTGGAAACCAATTTTAGCAAGTATTTTTTAAAACTGATTTCCTAAAGTGCATATCTATTTTTTCTGAAAAGTTGCCTTTCTTTATAGCTGATTTAAGGCAAAAGGAAAAGCTAGTCTAGGTGTAACTGCCTTATTTTTTTCCCACATAATCCTCCCTCCTTTTCTCGAAATAAAGCCATGTATGTTTTTTATTTTCATCCCTCTTTATATTTTCCACTTGACTTAGCAAATTTGTGATCATCTTCATAGATTTGGAAACTGCTTTATGCACTTATGGGGGATTTTACTAGATTTAGTAAGCCTTCTTTTTGACTATTTCGAATGGCATCCTTATGCATTCGAACCTCTCATGTAATTATTTATTTTAGAATCCTATTGCTTCACAAGGTTGGCTATTGTACACTTACTCAATACAGATTACTGTTATGCTCCAATTTCAGTCTCCTTCGGTGTGAATTTTGCATGTTTTATTAGCAATTTTGTGAGTGTTAGTGTTCTATGTCTTGGGTTCAATTTCCACATGGTATCAGAGCCTTTGTATATTTATTTCTCTCCTTCTAAATTTTTATTGCAGGTTTGACATCAATGATTGGGAATGCATTCTGCTGACTAGAGGGCACAACTACTGAGCTATGGACCAATCTCAAAAGATCATCTTGGCTCCATTCAATTTCTTTGAGTGGAAAGATGAGATGGAGATATTGTTGAGAGATAAATGTCTCTATAGGGTGACTATGGAAATTGAGGTAGATCCCAATTCATCTATAGAGAAAATTAAATGGCACAACAGGAGGGATGATGCCTATGGTCTTTTGTGTCTGAGTATTTCAAGATACCACCTTTTCCATCTTGATGGATTGACATCACCTAATGAAGTATGGGAGAAGATTGAAGATATTTTTGGAAAGACAAATGAGATAAGAGGACATCAAATCTAGAATGATTTGATCTCCTTGAGTCCCAGTAGCTTCGAATCATTGCAACTCTACGTTTCCAAGTTTAAGGCCATTTCTTTGCAGCTAAAACAGTGTGGGATTGAAAATAAGGAAGAGAAACTAGTATTGGCCATACTCTCTAAGCTTGGTCCTGACTATCTAGTGTTTTTTTCAACCTTCCATGCCACAAAGTTTACAGCATGATCCTGGAAGATGCCTAAGATTGTAGAGTTCATGGAATCCCTCACATAGGAGCAAGATAAGCTGGTGATGATGGGAACCATCAAAAATTCCAAAGACCAAGATTTGGTTGCTGGAGATTCTAGGGTGGATTCAAAAAGAAAGAAAAAATATAAAAATACACTTGAGCAAAAGAGAGACAAGTTAAAGTCTCAAGAGGAGCCTCAAAGATCCAAGAAGAACTCCCAGAAGAAGAAGAATAAGGGATAAATGGGTAAGTGCACATACTATGGTAAGGTATATCATACTGAGATATCTTGTATGAAGAAGCAAATTGACATGTTGACCCAACTCCTGGATAAGAATAACATATCCCTTCCCGATTGCTCAAAGAAGAATGAAGGAGGATCGAATTTTGAAGACAGAGAGAGTGTACATGCCTTGGTTGCTGGAACATCAAGCTCACCTAGCTTCATCATATATTATGGAGATTCTAGACATATGGTTTCGACAAAGGAAAAATTATCCTCTTTTGACATGTCGAAAGGTCCACTAATAGTTTTGGTAGATGACTCTCTCACTAACAGTTTGGTGAAGGGTAGGATTGATCTTGACCATGGTAGTTTCAATAATGTGTTGTATGTTTCAGGTCTTTCCTCCAATATCTTGTCAGTGTATTAGATGAATCATACTGGGTATCCAAATAAGGTCATATTCTCCCCTAATGATGTTGAAATCATTGAGATTTCTAACGGTAAATTCATAGCAAAAGGTGTTGTTGATCACACTTCGAAGGTATACAAGTTTTCCCATTTTCTACCCTACTCAAACCGCTCTGCTCTTCTTATTCATGCTAATAAAGAAAGCAAGCTTTGGAATGAAATATTTGGTGATTTTAACTACAAGTATCTTTCTTATTTGAGTTAAAAATATATGGTCATAGGGTTACCAAATATCAAGTTTTCTAAGGGAGTCTGCCAAGGTTGTATCCTAGGAAAACACCTAGAGCACAAGTATGAGAAAGCTAGTCATGAGAGAACCTATGTACCTCTTGAGTTGATCCACAATGAAATTTCTGGTCCATTCCCTCATATGTCTATGGGTCAAGCCAAATATGCACTCACCTTCATAGATTAAATTTCCAGGTATTGTTGGGTTCACTTCTTAAAGTATAAGTCTATATTTTTTGACCTCTTAAAAGTCTTTAGAGCCTTGGTTGAAAACCAGTCTAGGAGGAAACTCAAGATCCTCAAATCAGAAAATGGTGGTGAGTATGTCAAGTCTGATTTCATTCATTATTCCAAATATCCAGGTATTCAGATGCAACATTCGATCCCTTACACACCACAACAAAATGGTGTTGCTAAGAAAAAGAATAGATCATTGAAGGAGATGGCAACCTCCACGATGGAGGCTAATACTTTGCCACCAAAGTTTTGGAATGAGGCCATAAACTGTGCATCCTACATCTAGAATAGGGTTCCTCTTAAGAATCTTGATGGTATGACTCCTTTCGAAGTTTAGAATGGGCATAAGCCAGATGTGACCCATTTCAAGATTTTTTGCTCAAATGCTTGGGCTAGAATTCCAACTGAAAAGAGGAAGGCTTTGCAACCCCAAAACCAAGAGTTCCTATTTGTTGGGTATTCTGAAGATTCAAAAGGTTACAAGCTGATCAACTTGAGCACTAACAAATATTTCATTGAAAGAAGTGTTCAGTTCCAAGAAGAGCCTTTAGCAGTAGTTGAAGTTAGAGAGTCCTCTTCATCACTAGAACCATTGATTGTAAGTGAAGAGACTAATGAGTTTGCTAATTCTGATATGTCTGATAATGAAGATTTGATTGTATATCCTAATAGTCCTACAAGACCAAAATGGGAAGCAACAACCATTCATGTAGCCGGGGAACTAGTTGGAAATCCTAATGACACTAGGAGGACTAGATCTCAATTTGACAGTGCCCTTTGTGTGAAATATCCTCCATTTGCTTAGAAGAGCTATCTGATGGTTGAATCAGATCCAGAGACATATGAATATGCAGCACATTATCCAAGATGGAAAACAACCATGAAAGAAGAATTTAGCTTGCTCCATAAGAACAACACTTGGGAACAGGTTGATCTTCCCCCAAGGAGGAAGCTAGTTCAATGTAAGTGGGTTTTCAAGACTAAGTTTGCTTCTGATGGCTCACCTTTGAAATACAAGGAAATATTGGTAGCCAAGGGCTACTCATAAGTACATGATATTGACTACAATGAAACCTTTGCACTAGCGGCAAAGATAGACTCCATAAGGCTAGCTCTAGCCATTGTACCTTCGAAGCAGTGGGAAGTACATCGCATGGATGTGAAGTGTGATTTCCTAAATGGAGATCTCACTAAAGATATTTACATGCAGCAACCTGAAGGTTTTTTTTCTAATCCATATTTAGTGTATAGGTTAAAGAAATCATTGTATGGGCTCAAGCAAGCCCCCAGGGCTTGGTATGACAAGATTGATGGCTTTCTGTTGTCACTGAGTTTTTTTGATGCAATTCTGATCCTAATGTCTATTTGAATATAATTCATGGTTCTTTGCTGATTATTTTCTTGAATATATATGACCTACTGATTACAGGAAGATCAAAGAAAGAGATTACCTCCTTGAAGGATGCAATGAACCATGCATTTTCTATGAAATATTTGAGATTGTTGAGCCAATTCTTGGGTCTCAAAATTGCTCAATCCCAACATGGAATCAAAGTACATCAGTCCAAGTATGATTCAACATTAAATATTGAAAGCCAAGGAAGACTCCTTTTCTTTCAAGAGTTAATCTTGAAGAAGAAAGTTCTTCTCCTATGGTAAACAATACACAATATAGGAAGTTGATTGGGTGTTTGCTCTATCTTACACACATTCGAACTGACCTATCTTATGCAGTTAGTGTGAATTCGAGATACATGGATCAGAATTATGAGATCCATTGAAGAGAATCCAAGAGGATACTAAACTTTGTTCAAGGAACAAGAACTCGTGGGATCTTCTACAAAGAAAAATATGATCTTGATTTGATTGGATTTACTGGTATTGATTGGGAAGGTGACAACATAGATCAAAAGTCTACATCAAGATATGTGTTCATGCTTGCATAAGGACCAATCAGCTGGTGAAGCAAGAAGCAAAGTACCATAGCACTCTCATCTATAGAAGCACAGTATAGAGGAGTTGTAAATGCAACAACTCAATGTTTGTGGTTGCAGGGGATACTTCGAGAATGTGGCTTCGAATCAGATTTTTCAACTATTTTCTACTGTGATAATTAGATAACTATTAGAATATGCAATGATCTAGTTTAGATACAGTGAACCAAGCGCATTGATATCCATATGTAGTACATCAGACAGCTTGTGCATGATGGTACCATTGTTCTACTCTTTTGTGCATCTTCAAAACAAGTAGCAGACATCTTCACCAAATTTTTTTGTGAGAAGACCTTCAGCAATCTCAAATCAGTGTTGGGATTGCTGATCATGTTATGAAGCATGATTGATGACAATATTTCCAAATTTTGTTTTCTTGTCCATGTTTAAGGGAGGATTTTCCCACTGGGTTTTTGCCTCTTTCCTCGGTTTTATGGACAAGTAGTATGTAAAGGGTGACTAAGACTTGTTACTAGGCCCTATAGTTTTATGATATTTACTCATAAATTCAAGATTAAGGGGGTTTGTTAGAATAATCAACCCATAGTTACCTTCATTTGACATTAATTAATCATTTTTGTCTTATTACCTAGATTCCTAGATTCCATTCTATGCTAGTTATTTTCTACATGTCCTAGAATTCAACACATGCTAAAACTGAGTCATGGAGCACCTGGAAAACATCTTGGAAACCAATTTTAGTAGTTCTAATTTATTCTTGATTCCCTAAAGTGCATATCTACTTTTTCTGAAAAGCTTCCTTGCTTTATATATTATTTAAGGCAAAAGGAAAAGCTAGTCTAGGTGTAACTTCCTTGTTTTTTTCCCACATCATCCTTCCTCATTTTCTCCAAATAAAATCATGTATGAGTTGTCTTTCCATCCCTATTTATCTTTCCCACTTGACTTCAAAAATTCATGAGAGTCTTCATAGATTTGGAAACTCCTTTATGCACCTATGGGGAATATGACTAGACTTGGTAAGCCTGGTTTTTTACTATTTCAAATGGAATCCTTATGAATTTCAAACTTTCATGTAATTATTTATTCAAGCATACTATTAATTTACAAGTTTGGCTATTGTACACTTAATCAATACAGATTAGTGTTATGCTCCAATTTCAGTCTCCTTTGGTGTGAATTTTGCATGTTTGATTAACAATTTTGTGAGTGTTATTGTTCTATCTCTTGGGTTCAATTTCCACACTAGGTACTGGAAGTTGTCATAGGTTACCCCCTCCATCAACCTCTCTATGTCCAATTACAGTGAGTCTAATGTCGCACTATGTCATCTCCTCTTCCCGTGAGCGGGTGGATCTAAACCCTCCACCCTGCCCCTGCTTCATTAGTACCCCACTGGAGGGTGTGGTCCCATGTATGCACATGCACACAATATGTCATCAACATATTACACACATGGTCTAGCAACCATAATTCTAGTAAAATATATGTGATTGCAACCACAACGCGTCATGTATACATACCGTCAAGTCTGTAGACCTGTCCAGGAGGTTGAGGAATCTCCAGATCTCCCCGGTAGTCCATCCTAGCATATGGATCATCCTCTATGAGAATAGAAAGTTTCCACCATTGTGAAAAAATATCCTGGATGAAGAAACGACCTACTAGAATACCTCCCTCCATGAGTCACCTCAATTTGCATGCCACCGCGGGAATTAAACCTTGTATGTATTGGCATGTTCATGAGCCATCCACTCCATCCATACTGCAAAATTTCCCTTATTTTACCGCCATCCACCATCCTGCAAGGAGGCCCCACCACTGTTTGCCTATTATTCATATTATCCATTTCCACAATACCATCCCTTTTGGTACATCGAAGACTTCCTCCTTTCTTGACTAACCATTACAAACTTTCTTTTAAGCTCTTTTTTTACTCCTAAAAGAATTAAAAGATTATCAAGCATGATTGCTTCCTTTCATGCTCATTAAAGTATTTGAAGAGGCGTCTATGTGGCCTCAATTATATCCTTTTTTGGAATACATAGACTATCTATATAAAAGGACCACCCCGAAACCTTCTAGCTAGGAACGTTTCCCTTTGTATCCTTTTATGCGTTGTCGGACATTGGGACGATAACGAAAAAGCTCATTTATGGGTTGTATTTAATCTCTTTTCCAGCCCTATCATAAAGAAAATATCACTAATAAAACTTGATCTCGTTCATGCTCGTGAAAGTATTTCAATGGTCATCCACTCATTATAAGTTTTACCTTTATTGGCCTGGTTGGAATACCTACGAAAAATAAGTCTCTCTACCCCTTTTGGCTAGGAGAGATCTCCTTGGTACAATTTTATCTTTTTTCGGACTTAGGAGACTACCGTACAAAAAATTGAACCACTGGAGTCTTTTTTATGTTTTCAAACTCTCTAAACATGAAAATACCATTGAGCATTTACCGTCTTGGGATCGATAAAAATCCATGAGATAGTATCATATTGAGCATACTTCTATCCCTTCTTTGTGCTCCTTAAACTATGAAGAAGTTCCAAATGGTTCCTTTAGGTACCCCCTCATATTACATATGGTCTCACATTATGGAAGCTTCCCCCCATTGGGTCACCTTTGTTCAGAGTACTCTATGATGAATCTCATTTGGATCCCCATGATATCACTAGTCCATTTACTTCCCCAAGTATATCCCATTGCAATCATCTCCTCAGTTTCACTACTATTATCCCTTCCTCATGTGTTAGTATCACTTGTTTCCAAGTCATCCCTACTGGCATATTCTCAATATAGGAAGTTTGATTCCTCAGCACTCCCCTGACCCTATTTCCCATTCAGTGTCTTAGTCCATTGACTATTCCATATCTTTGGTTGTCCCCCTCGCACTTCTATCAAGAAATTTTTTTTTGTTGTTAGTTACAAGTCTCCCTCTGTCGACGTCAACACATATATTCCAGAGGATAGACCCAGAGGTCCCTGTATCCTGGTTTCATCCACCTCATTTATCAATTCCTTGGAACAATTAAAAGGAGCCCTTAGTTCATTTCGAGTTAGTTGTGTCTCACATGCACAAATTCAACTCCATCGTCGCACTATTGAGATTCATATAGGGTATTATTTCCTTCATTATTTGGTCGAAGACCCGGGTTGTCACTTGACTCTATCACAATGGTGAGTATACTATGGGATCCATAGAGTTTCATGTCCCTTGTGATTTCTGGTTTGTGTTGGTGATAGTGTTTGGAAGGCCGTTAGTGCCATGCATATGTGTATATATAGTACTTGATTCCATCTATTGTACCTTAGAGATTCTGACTCTCAAACATTGATTCCATATATTTGTGTACACCTCCAGATTTAGCAAAGCATCAATTGTTGTGATATTGCATTCTATGAGAATGGCATTGTTCCTATGTACCAATTCTTCATATCAGTATTTGTATTCAACCTCCCATTGAGGCCAACATTATGCACTACCAATTCTATATGTATTGATCGACTCCCATTGTTTGAGATTTGATCCCCATTTTTATTGAGGCATTGTTACGAGCATGGGTATTCCCGCCTTGTCCATACACATGTCTAATATTATATGTACCTCATCCATTTTTTAGAAGAAATACAAACCAAAATCCACTACAATTCAAATGAGGAGAATCCATTCCTCCATGGTCCTCTCCAGTCTCTCCACTGTTGTCACCATTTTTCCTTGATCATATGATGTCTATAAACCATACAATGAGCTCCTAGCCTCACACATCATGGGGCAATCTGTTAACACTAAAAATTGTTCACTATCTCTCTATGGTCCAAACCATAACTATACATCATATTCCCACCATTGTTTCCTCCATTTTTACCTTAACAACTAAAATTGGTCCAAACATTATTATTCCTTCCCCCATAAATTAAGGAAATTTGAGCATTTATTGTGATTTATCCCCACTCTCTCCAAAAAGGACCAAAAACCCCTAAAATGAGAATGGGTCAAAAACCATAGTTAAATACCATGCACAATAAAATTCCATGGGTCATTACCATGAATCGAAAAAACATGGAATATCCCATAAATACATTATGAAGGTCTCTGCACAAACACTTTTAGTCACACCTTTTTGGTGACATATTTATTCACTTTTCACCTTTTGCCATTCGCTTAACAATTTCACCATTATCTTCACAATTTCTCCTTATCATTTCACACGGTGTATGTTGAGCTTGATCCATACCCATTTGCATCCATTCCCCCTATGTGACAACCACTAGTAGAGACGAATGGAGACCCAAACTGTGGAGCCACAAAACCATTTTCCTAGATGCCTGTTGTAGCAGGGATTTCTCCTTGCTACAGGGGTAGGAATGGCTCCCTTCTATCTATAGGACATAAGGGTAGGTTCATGTGTGTGGAAAATGTAGAAAGAAATCCAAATAAATAGAAAGCAAAGACAGAAAGAAAATAATGGCCATGAGCCCCTCTGCAAACACTATTAGGGATGGCAACCTGCAAATAATCTATTAAGAAAAAACAAACTTGCAAAGCATGTTAATAAAAAAACCTGCAAATAAACAAGGGTTAGAAAACAACTAAGCTATAAAAATGCATGAAAAACAACAATATTATACCTCCTTTGGTGAAATGGGCCACCATGCCCTGGCTGGAAGGAAGCACCTCCCTATCTCACTCAGCAATGGAAGAGGAGCTATGGATCAATGAGGGAAATGAGTGGAAGAGAGAGTGATGTGGGTGGCTTGAGAGGCCAAGGTGTCTCAAGCCATCCACGGGAAGCATAACAGTATGCAAGAGAGGTGTCTTTGAGAGTGATCCCCCACCCTCCTTTTATATCTTTTTTGGGGACTTTTAGGGTTTTAAGCCCTTGGTCAGGGCTTTATCCCCTTTCTCCCTAACTTTATCTCCTTTTAGGGGTTTATCCCCTTTTGGGGGGCTTTAGCTCCTAGGAGAGTATTTTAGGCTCCTTTTTGTGGTTATTAAGCTCTTTTATTCATTCTTAAGCCATTTTGAGGGTGTGGGGATCTAATGGAGTGATATGAGGGTCATGAAATGGAATCCTTGGGTGGTGTAGGACATGGAGACCTGAGTGAGGGATTTTTTGGGTTAATAGATTGCCCCCTGATGTGTGAGGGTAGGATCTCATTGTATCGTTGACGGACATCATAGGATTTTCTGCGGAGAGGTGGTGCTTCCAGGGATAGGGCATGGTGGCTTTTGGTTTTTGTATTAATATGGTTCCCATCGATGGGTGAGATACAAATAATGTGTGACATGTATATGGATGAGGCACGCATCCCCATGCTTGTGACAATGTCGAAAGAATAATTTGATCTATGCTCTAAAATACAAGAGCCGATCATGTAGAACTGATGATACAATAATGGTTGTCTCAATGTGAGGCTGAATATAATATTGATCTAGTCCATTGGACCCATGGCATTCTCATGGAATGTTATATCTTCATGACTGATGATTTGCTAGATCTAGAATGGTACATAGTTGTATGGACTCGCTGATTGAGAGTCAGAGTCTCTGTGGTACAAGTATGCTGCATCAATCATAAATCTATATAGAAGCACTGCTGGGGCTTCTGAACACTATCTCCAACGTAACCCATAAATCACAAGGGACATAACCTGTTTAGGTCCCTCAAGTAGACTCATCAATGTGCTAGAGTTAGGTGACATCTGAGGTCTTCGACCAAGTATTGTGCAGACCAAACCCTGCATGAATCTCAACGGTGCGATGATGTAGTTGAAGTTGACCATGTTAGAAACAACCATCTCGAGAGGCACTAAGGACTCCTCACAAGTGGTCCAAGAAACTCATCAATGATGTTAATGAAACCAAGGTACAAGGACCTCTAGGTCTATCCTTTGGAATATGTGTGTTGTCGTCGACAGAGGGAGAACTACCCTAGTCAAGGAAATGATGTTTCCTTGACCAGAAGCGCGAGCGAAATAACCAAAAAGTGTGAGACAATCTACGGACTTACCCACTGAATGGGGGGGGAGGGAAAGAATTGAACAGGAGCAGGGGGAGTGCGGTAGACTCAAACTTCCTTTGTTTAGAGTATGATGATAGGGCATACCAGGAAGCAAATGGAACTAACTCATGGGAATGGGATCATAGTTGTAATATCGGGAATGTCACTGCAGATGGGAAACGCTTGGAGGAGGTAGAAACTTTTTAAATTGATGGGATCCAAGGAAGACACATTGCAGAGTACTCTGAACAAAGGAGACCCAATGTGGGAATGCTGCCAAACTATTTTCTGTGTGGTGGTGTCCAGGGACACCATTGTGGTATGATCTCATGGATTTTTGGCGAGCCCAAGAAGGTAAATGCTTGATGGTGCTTTCAATTTTAGAGAGTCTGAAAGCATGAAGAAGACTCCATTGGGGGCTCTTTTTCGTTGGTAGTCTCCTGTTCCCGAAAAAGGATAAAAGTATACATAGGAGAGCTCGTTTATATCGTAAGGGATGAGAGACTTCTTTACCGTTGGTAGTCCAATCAGGCTGGAAAAGGTTCAACCTATACTGACTGGACAGTCATTGAAATACGTTTACGAGCATGAACGAAACCAAGTTTGCTCGGCAATATTTTCTTGATGAGAAGGCTGGAAAAGAGCTTAATGACAACCTGTGGTGAGATTTTTCGTAAAGTGCGGACCCTCTGCCCAAGAAAGCATAAAGTATGCAAAGGGAAATGGTCTTGGCTTGAATGTTCCATGGAGGTCCTTTTCAATTGATGGTCTACATGGTTAGTAGAAGGAGGTAAATGAGATGATGTAGATGCCCTTTCATATACTTTAGTAAGTGGGAAAGGAAGTAGTTGTGCTTGGCTATCTTTTCATTATTTTAAGGAGTCAGAAAAGAGCTTAAACGAAACTCCAGTGTGGTCAACCAATTGTGGTGGCACAGGTGGTGCCACATGTCGGGATGGTGAACAGAGGTCCAAAGGTCATCTGCATAGTATGGATGGAGCAGAAGGCTCTCAAACATACCAATACATGCATTGGATAGATCATAGCAGAGGCTCGCAAGTCAGTGCAGCAGAGACACGTAAACCAAGGTGGCTCTCAGACATAGGTCAGGAGAGCGTGTGTGTGTGTGTTGTGGTGGATGGACTTGACTACATGCGATGTGAGTGTAAGTCTGGGGGCACTTATATGCCAACATTTGTGGCACCACCACCCCCACAAATCTACTATGCACCACCAGTGCAACCAGTTCAAGCCTCCGCCCCCACTCCACCCACTCCGTTGGGACAAGTGTTTGCACAACAAAACTGTCCCAACCAGCCTGCTCCCAACAATCAACAAGGGAAAGCTAGAAATAATCATCCCCAGAACCAAGCCAACAACCAACCATAGAGAGGTGTTCAACAACCAAATCCTCCCAACAATGCCGCGGAAAACCGACCAGCCCAAAACCCCCCATGACAAAACACACAAAGATGCAACACCCCATTGCACACAAACTAACCATGTACACTCTGTGAAGTCTATGGGCACTACAAATTCGAGTATCCCCTCATGGGTCGAGCTAAGTAAGCCATTCAGAATAAGGCCCAACAGGCTGCCAATGCTACGAACCAAGCCCAACCCAACCTAGCACCACAAGGACCTCCTCCTATGGTGCTTCAAAACCTTCTACCAGTCCAAGGGTTGGTGGAAACCACACCCCCTCCCCAAGCCAATCCCAATGCTCTGAGGGCACCTCCCATGGCTGAAACAGGTGTTCACCACCTGCTAGCCATGACGACTAAAGAGGTTAACCTACAAACTAGATGCAACCAGTACAGAACCACCACCGAACCCACTAACATGTCAGCAACATCCACGTCCAAAACGGTCAATGTACCCCTTCAGTTACCCCCATTCCTGCGCCACCCCATATGCAGAATTTCCAATAATGCCATGACTAGAGCTGCTATCAACTACAGCAACGTGAATGATTTGGACCAAACACCGATTTCCATGTCCGCTCTTGAGGTACTTAAAACATGCCCAATGCAGCAGAAAGCTTTACTAGCCGCCCTTGGGGCAGTAAACCCCTCTGACTCCAAGTTGATCACATTCAACATGGAGAATGGAGAACCGCGCATGCCATCAACCATCGCCTTTCAAATCCTGGTGTCCATCCAAAATTTGGTCATGCATTGGTGCATAGTGGATGAGGGGGCATCCATATGCATTATTTCTACCCTAGTCTAGCAGAAACTGGGATCCCCAATTTTGTAACCATCCTCCACAACCATGTGGGATTATGATGCCCATCCCACCAAAGCCCAAGGAATCCTCCTCCACATCCCCATCAAATTAGTCGGGAAGACAGTGTTGATTGACATAGAAGTTGTCAACGCTTAATTGGACTATAACCTTCTCCTCGGGAGAAGTTATATGTACACCATGAGAGCGGTCGCATCAACTGTCTTCTGCCTCATGATGTTCTCCCACGAAGGGAATATCGTGACGGTTGATCAACTCACTTATCATGATCCACAAGAATTAATGACACCTGCCAACGTTATCCTCACCATCACCACCATTGAGCCACAAGGGACGACCACACATGCCAATGTCATCCCTGCAATCAACACCATGGTTGAAAACACTCCAGCCTGCCAATTGTTGAATGTGGGCCCTGGGTTGTTTTCTAATACCACCATGATGGCTCCTTTCCCATAAGTGTCACCACCACTAACACAAAATGAAACTGCGGACTTGTGCATGGTCTCATCAAGCACCACTGCACCCAAACAACAACTGCAGCCATAGCCCCAACCACAACCACAACATCATCTATAGCTGCAACACCAACATCAGCCGCAACATCACCCGCAGCAGTAGCATTGTGCACAACCGTAACCACAACCGCATCCCCACATGCCCCGGGGCTTACACTCAGCAATGGAAGAGGAGCTATGGCTCAATGAGGGAAATGAGTGGAAGAGAGAGGGATGTGAGTGGCTTGAAAGGCCAAGGTGTCTCAAGGCATCCATGGACAACATAACAGTATGCAAGAGAGGTGTCTTTGAGAGTGGCCCCCCACCCTCCTTTTATAGCTTTTTTGGGGACTTTTAGGGTTTTAAGCCCTTGGTCAGGGCTTTAGCCCCTTTTTTGGGATTTTAGCCCCTTTCGCCCTAACTTTATCTCCTTTTAGGGTTTTAGCCCCTTTTGGGGGGCTTTATCTCCTAGGAGAGTAGTTTAGGCTCCTTTTTGGGGTTTTAAGCCATTTTCTTCATTCTTAATCCATTTTGAGGGTGTGGGGGTCTAATGGAGTGATATGAGGGTCATGAAATGGTGTGCTTGGGTAGTTTAAGCCATGGAGAGCTAAGTGAGGGACTTTTTGGGTTAACAGTTGTAGTGTCCTACTTCAAATAAAGGTGTGCATATTGTTTTTACTTTTTTGTTAGTTAGATAAAAAATATTTATGTTATCGTTCATTGTATTTTATTGTTGTAAGTCGAAGTTGAAAGACACTTCACACCATGAAATCTACCCCATGATCTAGTTGATCTAGGATAGTTTCTTTTGCATGTAGTATGGGAGAAATTCCCACAACCTATCTCCCTAATCCTTAACACCTAAACCCCATTCCCCCTAATCCATTAAACCCATATATCTTAGTGGGGATGGATGACAATGGTGACAAAATAAAAATATTTTTAATCATAGGAAATCCATGTTAGGTGAAGTATTTCCATATAGTAATTGCAAGAAAGAAACCTGAATTGGTAAGGAAAATTTCATGGATGGGGGGCTTATGACAAATAAAAATGATGGGAAAACATATAAAAAAATTATTTGCACAAAGAATATATGTACCTATATTCTAGGTTATTGAGAATACCTAAGGACAACCCCCAACTTGTATTTAATGAAAATTGGATCCTAAAATATTATCCTACACACATAAAACAAATTTTACAGCATGATGGTGCTCAAAAAACTAAATCCAATGGTATAAATAGTGAGGTAAATACACCTCTTGTTAACACTCAGAATGTACCCAGGTTGTAAAAGGTAAATCCCAAAGATAATAGCAAAAACCACTTTGGAAAGAAACTGGCTTTTCTTTCCAGAGAGGGATCTCTCAAATATAAATTTAACAGGGCTAGATATTGGAATCAATACTTTAAAATTATGCAGATGGTTGAAACAACACATATAACCATTGGGAAATGGAGTCAAATAGATAAAGATAACACAAAGCTTTCATACATGGGATTTCAACAAAGGCAAGATAACCACCTAGTTACAGCCATTCATTGATTTCAGGTGAATGAGAAAGAAACATGAACAATCCATCAATATAGAGCATCATAAGATGAATTCCATATCAACTTTAGCAGAAATATTTATGAAATATATGAAATAATAGCCAGAGCATAACAAGCACGAATTTTGAACTATTCAACACTGCGCTTCAGATATGAAGAAAACAAAATGGAATGTAGGCACTTAGAATACAATCACAGAGAAAGGAAAGGCACAGACTATAACAAAAATGACAAAAAAATCTCTGATGATTAACCAACATTTGCCTTTGTTATTTCAAAAATTTTATGTCCTCAAAAAACACATCGATCAAACATATGGGTTCCAACACCCAATACATCAAGTAAATTCAAATATATACACAAATAACTTCTTCCCAAGAAGATCAATAACTGAATAATATGTTAATCAATTTTTTTTGTAACTATATCCCTAACAACTAGGAATAAACTACATGCTCTGATTCTGGTAACATATTGTTTAATTATAATCAACTTGGTAACAGCAAGGCCTGAATAAGTAGCTCCACGACACGTAACACTTGTCCTTAAGGATGAAGAATATACTTTTTCTTCCTGAATCTTTCTATGGTCCTTCATTATTCTACACCTGGCGTGTCATACCCTGTCATTTCTCTGATAGATACTTCTAGATCCACATAGGCCTCATAAGAGACAGTGGGCAATCCTCCTCTAACAATTAGAAACTTTTACAATATTTCAAAATCTTCTGTTAATTTATCTACAATGATTTTCTCAATTAGTCCTTTTACCAAGTCTTCAAACTTGGAATGCTCCATGCAGTTTTGTACTAACAGATTATGATAATGTTCCTAAGAAAATAGTCTTCCCTCGTCATCCCAGAAAGAAGGGAGGCCGTTTTCAAATAACTCCTTAAAAGCATGCTTGAAATCATTTATTTGTGAAGACATTGCATTTGATTTATCTTACACCACCTTTATGAGCTGATGTTTGTTAATAAATTTATTTGACCATAGTACAATAGCTACTCTGTCTTTAATCCCGATCTCCTGCAACTTTTGATGTGTTAGAGAATTTAGAAAATTTAAAGCATTTTGAGCTGTGTTTAAGGGCTTCTTCTCCATGGTTTCATTTGCCAATTTTAATCTCTAAGTAACTAAATTAACCAATGCACTCTAATTATCAATAAAATTTAGATAATGTCTAAACTTAGTAACTTCCATAAATAATGTATCCCATATTATATGCTTAGCTCCTTGTAGAGGAGCTTTTCCTGTATTTATTTCGTTCAACTCATTAAACTTTTTCTGCAACTGGGTTTTATCATTTAATATTTTATTCTTATTTTCAATCATTCTAGCCAATTTTGATTTAATATTCTCATTCTCTTCTCTCAATTCCTTGATTTCCATATCCTTCAGGCTCACCTATGACATTGGCACTAACAAATCATCAGCAGAAAATTCACTTAAAGGTTTTTCAATATTTACAAGAGATAGATCTGTATCAGCAAGATTTTGGCTCATCAGCTCTTCCATGATTTCCCTTTTGTCATTTTGATCTTTTTTCAACTTTGAAATTTGGGTCATCAATTCAGTTCTCTCCATTTCCCATTTGCTTTTTTCCTCCTGTAAATTTAATGCTTTACCTTTATAATCCATCATCTCTTAATAAACCTTATCTTTTTCTTCTTGTAATGCAAATAACTCTGGGGACTGAGCATGTTTCAAATTTGGAATTTTCAACTTCTTTTCATTAGAGGAACTTTGAGGTCTAAAATGGGCCTCCTAAGGAAAATCATAAAATAATAGTTAAAATAAGGAGGAAGAATGAAAAAAACTACTTTTTTTGTTCGTATTTTCGACATATCTCCTTGTGTTTTTACTCAAATTCTGAGCATGAGAGCTCGTTGGATGTGGAATTTAATTCCACATCCAACGAGTACCCATACTGTATAATTTTGATAGACCCTGCTACCCCAAAAACAAGAAATGAATAAAGAAATGTGATGATGACATCATCGTCACATTTTTTCAGGTATTTTCTATTTTTGGGGTGGCAGGGTCTGTCAAAAGTATGCAATGTGGGTACTCGTTGGATTCAAAATTAAATTTTGCATCCAATGAACTCTCTCGCTTGGAATTTGAGTAAAGCCACATGGAGATATGTTGAAAATACGAACAAAAAAAATAGTTTTCTTTTATGACAAATATGTTAATTCAACCATTATGGTTGACTAATTTTATTGAAATTCTATTGGTTATTGAATTCCAACTCACAAAATTTATTGTTGGCGCGTTTTCTTATAAGGCCCATTTTAGACCCCAAATTTCCTCTAATGTCAATACATGGATGGTATTGTCTTTTTCTTCCAAAGATTTTTGGTGGCTTGTGCATTTCCTGGTTCACTTCCCAAGCTTATAAAAACTGTCTGTAGCTTCTTAATCTAGATCAAATTTGCTTTATTCTCTACTTTTTCATGTTTCAACTGGACTTCCAATTTATCTACAAAGGCTTGCAATTTGTTAATTTTCATAATGGCATTTAATAAATCTAAATAAATAATATCTCTTGTTTGCTTGTGGCGCTAAATCTTGTCTGGGACACTGATTTTATCTAGCCTTACTTCCATCTCAGAAATTTTTTTATCACTTACCATAACGAAATTCAAGGTGTTTCTCTCCACATCCAGAGTAGAAATCAGTGATGTCTTTTGGTTGACAAGACTTTTAACTCAAGGAAGTAGATTTTTGGTCTCCTCTGATGGCTGCATTTTCTTCTCAGCATATCTTGACACAAATTTTGTTCTGGATTTGAAACCTAAACTGGGTTCTGCATTACCCTCTCCTCCAAAGGAAAACTAATGCATTTGTACTGACTTCTTCGGGAACAAAACTATTTTCTTTGAATCTTCTGAGACCATTTCTTCTGAAACTTGATTATCTTGAGAATGTGTTTTAATCTTTTTATATGAACTATTTTCATCCACATCCATATCCTCCAGCTCAGAAAGACTTCTCTTATTCAGAATGCTAGGATTTTTAGGTGCTTGAACTGTTGTAATCAACCCACTGCTCCTATTTTCATCAATTCCTAAACTCTCTTTAAAACAAGACAAATTGGTTGTTTCCTCTAAAACTTCAACAACCTGATGATTGAATGGTTTTTTTTATTGGATTGCTTCATTTGAGAAATTATATGATTTGGATCATAATTGATTCTTTGTTCTTTCTAGAAATCCATAATTTCTAATAACTTTTCCACAATCAGCAAGGCACTTTTTTTTTTGAATATAAATGGACCAACTTTAAGGGGAAATTTAATATTAGAAGACTTCTTGAATGCTCCAAAATTATCCTCCTCTGCACATAATATTTACCTCATGAACTCAAGTGCAAAAATTCTAGGTGTTGGAAAAACAGGTAACTTGTATGGTTCCCCAGTGAAACCATACACCCTTAAAACAATAAAATCTTTATATAAAAACTAGTCTCCTATTTTTTCATCTGAGGATGACTGCAGCATGAGTTTCATTTCTTCTAGTACCCTTGGTAACACTTCATCAAATAACAACTTGTACATCTCGGACATAATGGAATTTACAAACTCAAACATATTGATTTGCTTCAGAAGATCTGGAGAAAAAATATTGGAAAGGAATTGTAATTCTGATACATTTGAACACAACAATATGTTCAACAGGTATGACTGATATTTGAAAAACCTGACCTTTGGAAACTCGACTAACTGGAGATGGATGACTTCCGCTAAATACTCATCCAGACTGAAATAATGGACTAAATGGAACTCAGGACTAATTGAACTCATTCTCAGTAAAAAACGTAATACAACTTCATTGATATGAATGTCATCAAACCCAAGATTTGACAGACCAAAGACATAAACAATTGCACTTCTTCTTTCAAAAGGTGAACTTCATATGGCAGAAAAACACCCTCTCATGACTGACCTTCATTAAGGATACTGGACAGAAACTCACATCTAATTTTGGTTTTACAACTTTTGTACATTTCAGCTAAGACAGACTCATTTACAGACTCACGATTGTTATGGAAACTATCAGGTAAATTAAGTATTCCATGAATGGCTTTAGCATCAATTTTACATAGTATTTTGGATGTGGTATGACTCATGATGACTCTCTCAGAAGGTGAATAACTACTTGAACACCATTCAACAAACTATGGAAATGGTAAAGTCTGTTGAATGGAAAAACAATACGAAAAAGACTTGCAGAAACTCAAAACGTCATTTCCCTGCAAATTATAATGCCACAACCATTCCTTAGAGAGAGATACATTTCCAATTGATAAGACCGGGTCACATACATTTCTATCTCTATCAACAACAAACTCCTCCCTTTCATCCAGAACCCTGCTTAAACTTCTTAACCCTTGTTCAATTTCCATAGCTGACAATAGCGATAATTCTTTGAACAAAGCTTAAGTGTTTTAAGCCTTACCTGTGACTATAACTATGACTATAGATATGTAAGGTTGACTTCAGAAAGATGATGGGCTATCTCCTTCGCTCGTCCATAGCATGCAAATAAAAATGATTTTTTAAAAACAAGTCAACTATACCTTTATATAATGGTCTATTCCGGAGCCTCCACTAAGTGGTTTTCACTTAAATGCTTTTCTCTGTGCAATTCACCTTGAGTCACCATGTGTACCGTGGTTTTTATTCCGCTACCACCTTTCTGTTTTAACTATCTTGCAACTTTATCCTCCGGAATCGGTAATAGCTATCAATGAGTTGCACTTTTTCTTAAGTCGTTAGATTGAGATTGGTTGTACACATTCCTCTAGCCCTTTTTATTTTTTAAAATGTGTATCTTTAATCTATGGATTATTTCTCAACTGTAGATTTTATCCGCTTTATTCCATCACCGTTGATCTTCAAAATTCATTAACCATATCTACGTTTCCTTATCTCATGCGCATCTTTATCTTGCAGATCTATTTTAATTCGTAGATATTCACCTCAATCACTCTATACCATCGGATCATGTTCCAAATTGACCATTATGTGCCATTTTGATAATAGAATCAAACTATTAAACTTAGCCAAGTTTCATGTATCCTTTTATTACTCCTCCATCATATTCTTCATCAGTTGTTCAAGATAGAGGTGTTAACAATTGGCTCCAACTGGGGATGATATCCTCATGTGAGGTATCAAAGAACTCATAGACCAGGTGACTGTCTTTAATATTTATGTCCACACTTCCAAACTTTTTACTTTTTATCTGATATATTTCTATTAAAGAAAAATGGCTTACCTCCTGAATCTTAGGGCCTTCACTCTGGGCTTCAAAAATATTCGCCTCACCATCTGTACTACTTTCAAGAAATCAAATATTTACAAACTATTGTACAAATTTACCTTCCACCTTAGGACAGGTAATGCTTCAAAAATATTATATTAACAGGGTTACTCTCCAAAGAAACCCCATTTGGATATTCCAAAAGAAATGCATTTTCCCCTCTGTGACCTGCAATAACATAAGGACCCACCCACATGTTATCAAAATTTCCATGTTTATCTTCTTTAGGAGCTTCCCATTTTAACACCAGGTCATCAATCTGGAACTGTTCTTCTTTCACCCTACTATCAAAATTATTTTTCATTTTTTCCTGGTGTGTTTGTACTTTATCATAAGCCTTATTCCTTTTCTCTTCTAACTCAATGATTTGGTTTATCCTTCTCTACATGTGGTTTGGCTCTTCTTGCTGCTCTTGAAAATACCTCATAACCGGAACACCCAATGATGCTGGAAAAACAACTTCAGTTCCATATACTAATTGGAAAGGAGACATCCCAATCGCTCTTTTAGTACTAATCCTGTCGGCCCATAAAGAATATTTGAGTTTGGTATGCCAAGATCTCTTATTATCTTCTAACAACTTCTTGATAATCCTTACCAGGCTCTTATTTGAAGAATCAACCAACCCATTTCCCTGCGGATAATAAGCAGTTGAATGATTTAAGCTGATATGATATTTATGACAAAAATTAATCATCTTTTTGGATCTGAAGGCTACTGCATTATCCGTCACTGTTCTCCTGGGGCACCCAAACCTAACCAATATTTTTTCTTCAACAAAGTCCATAATTACGGTCTTAGTGGCTCTCCTAGTAGGAATTTCTTCGATCCATTTTGTGAAATAATCTATGGCTGTTAAGATCCATTTATGCTTTCCTGAAGAATTTAGGTTTATTTCTCCAATGAAGTCCAAACCCCACTGCTGAAAAGGAGCTTCTACTGTTATTGGATTAAGAGGAAGGGGAATTACCTTTCTTTTACCATCAAAAATCTAGCATTGATGACATTTGCTAGTTTCTTTATACACATCTTAAAACAATGTTGGCTAGTAATAACCTACTCTCAATATTTTATTTGCCGTCACCTTCCAAGAATGATGTCCCCCACAATCTCCTTTATGAAATTATTTTACTGTATGTTGTGCTTCATTTTCTAAAAGGAAATTGATTAACACACCTCCAGGGTTCTTCCAATAAAGATATTGATTTATAATACAAAATTTAGCAGACTTCAACTTCACCGATCTCAACCTTGATTTACTCAATCCTACTGGTGCTTGTAAATTTCGAAGAACATGAACAATATCAGAGTACCATGGAGTTGCAACAAAGTCAATCATTACTTCCACCTATATATCCAACTGATGAGACTGACTAGATAATAAATTGAGCTCTAAAGACTCACAGTTTGAATCTGTCATCATTTTCACCAATCCTTGTCCTTTAACCAACTTGGTAGGTTTTGTCTCTATGTCATACTCCAGCAATGTTGCTATCCATTTCACCCTTCTTCCTTCTGGGTCAGGTTGTGTGAGAATTCCTTTTACCGCAGCAGTTGGAACATGAGCAATTACATGTGAGTGAAGAATATACACCCTAAAATATTTCAATTCTTTAACTAAAGCATATGCCTACTTCTCCATGATATCATATTTCAATTCTCCATCACTCAACATCTTGCTAAAGAATGCTATGGGTTGCTCCATGTTCTTATAATTCTTCTATAACAAAACTGCAGCAATAGTATGTTTTGAAGCATAAGAAAATACTAAAATATATTTAGTGAAATCTAGGCTCACCGACACTGGAGCCTCAGAAATAGCTTGTTTTATTTACTTAAAATACCTCCTGGCTTCCGCTATCCATTTTATCTCATGACTCTTTTTGAACATATTTGTAATATTCATTAAGATTTCGGCAAAACTGGGCACGAACCTTCTTAAAAAATTTACTTGTCCCAAGAATGATTGTATTTCTTTTTTACTCCTTCATTCTCCTACCTTCAAAATTGCACTGAATCTATTAGGATCAATCTTTATTCCATCTTTAGAGATTATGTGACCCAACAATTTTCCTTCTTCTAGTGCAAAATTTGATTTCTTTGGATTCAATGATATGCCAAATTTCCTGCATTTCATGAATTTTTTTTCCAAATGATGAATATTCTCTCTATCAGACCTTGAATAAACTGTGATGTCATCCATGTAAATTACCACAAATTTGCCAATTTCTCCTGCAAAAGCAATATCCATGGCACGTTGGAAAGTAGCCCCTGCATTCATCAAACCAAAGGGCATTTTTGCATATATAAAAGTTCCCCATGGTGTAGTAAAAGCAGTCTTCTCTTAATCTTCAGGAAGCACCTTAATCTGATTGTAACTAGAAAAACCATCCATCATTGAAATTCTTTCTGCTCCAACAACTTTTTGCAATATATGGTCCATCTTCAACAAAGGATAATTATCTTTCATAGAGACCTTGTTCAAATTTTTGAAGTCTATGCAAAGTCTTATTTCTCCATTCTTCTTTATAATAGGAACTAAATTAGCAACCCATCTTGAGAATCTTAAAGTCACGATAATTTTGGCCTTAAATAATTTTTTAATTTCTTTCTCAATGACTGGTAGCAGCTTTGGATTTATTCTTCTAAGCTTCTGTCTAAAAGGTTTTTCTCCAGGATGGATGGGAATAGTGTGTTGTATTATTGAAGTGTCATATTCCTTAATTTCTTTATAACTCCAGGCAAATACATCTATATACCTTTTCATCAAGTTCACATATTCTTCTTTTTCCTTCAGAGGCAATTTTTTTGACAATTTCACAATCTTTGGATTTTCTTTAGTACCAATATTCTTATCTTCAACAACATTATCAGCAGGCTTCACTTTAGGGTTTTTACCAACATCATTCTGATCAAAAAGTTTTTCTAAAGGAATCAAACCTCTTGGTATAAATTTTTTTTCAATTGAATGATATATTTCCCTCCTAAAGTTCCCTTCAATTTTTCAGTACCATGCTTTTCTTCTTTGCTTTCTTCAGTATCTTGGAAATTTTCACAGTTATCATTTTCAGCATCAATATGAGTATTTACAAATTCTCCTGCCAATTCTAATAACATTTTTATCTACATATCATCCTCAAACACCTGTCAATATTTAGAATTATCAGATATAGATGGTCTGTTCAAAATATCTACTTGATACTCCTTTTGACCTGCACTTTGGGTTTTGAATTTTTCGGCAACCATTGCCAAAGAATCAACTACTATATTCTCATATCTGGGAACCACCTTAATTGTATGTTCTATAAAGAAGTTACCAATCATATCCCATACTTCATTTCTATAAGCTCTCATCCAGGGATGTTTGGTTTGATAACTCTCATTTACCTGATTTATCACCAGCTTTGAATCTCCCAAAACTCTTATCCTCTGTGCTCCCAGATATTTTAATGCATGCAATACAAGTAATAAAGCTTCATATTCAGCTACATTATTTTTGCATTCAAATGTTAGCTTATATGATAAAGATTTAAAATATCTGATAGGCAAAATTATGTGCACACCAGCACCAGTGCCAACCTATGCTGCAGATCCATGAAAATACGTGCAAAATACATAGTCCACAAACCTTCTCTTTTTTGTTTCTCTTCCAAATAATTTTGTTCTATCACTCGTTCCTTTTTATTTCCTTTAGATTTCATTTGAAATGTAGACTACAAATCACACGGGACAGTATCATTAAAGAAAATAGAAGAAGCCAAATCAGTATCGACAGCATATATATGATGAATTTCAGGTTTATATTGACTGCTCACTACATAAGGAGTTATTTTTTAACTATATAGCCTCCTACTCCCATCTTGGATAGGAATAGTGGCATATGACATATCCATTTGTAAACTACCTTTCAACTTTGAAGTCCAACACCTTGATAACAACACTCCAAATTTTGGTGGAATATATGCCACTACCACATCCATTACTATTTTCTTAGATGGTAATTTATTCAAAGTTACTACCATGTCTTTAATTAAACCAGGACATTTCACCCTCCTAGAATCAAAAGAATACAAATCTGTATCAGGTTTTGCGACTTCTAGTCCCAAACTTTCAACTACTCCCTTTGGCATTAGATTATGTGATGCACTTGAATATAACATTGCATTATGAACCACCCTATCATGCACATTCAAATTCAAATAAAAAGGGAACTTCTTCATTATCTATACTTTCAACCTTTGGCCCAAATGAAATAGTAGGATTGTCATCTGTCAACTCCAAAATGTCAGACTGAAATTCTCCTTGACCTTTAACCATCTTTGTTATGGTATATATGTACTCATTATTTCTCAATAACTCATTAAAAGGAACAAATATTTTCATCTTGGAAAGTTCATTCCGCAAACTAAAATTAGAATTAACTTTCTCTACTTCTATTGGTGCTACTTGTTTCATTCCTTTTGTTTTTTGTATTTCGTTCTCCACTTCTTTATTAATAACAGACTCTTTTTGTATTTCCTTTCCTTTTTCTGTATATAATGAACTAGTGGAAGGCTAATTTGGATTTAGCCTCCCTTTATTTATAACAACTTCTCTATTTCTCAATCTAATCTTCCTCTGTACATCATCCATAACATGCGAATAACCCCTCTGATACTGTTCTGACTCCCTTTCAAATTCTTCATTTACATATTCCTCTACAAACATGCTATGTTATTCTTCAATAAGATATATCTCTGAATCTAATTCCCCAAACAGACGAATTTCATTCTCAGCAGGATCTTCTTCATAAGCAACATAATTCTCAGGGAATGGTGGTCGAATCTGCTGCTCTTCTTGATTACTTGGATTTTTCATATCTCTTTGCCTATTTTGTGGAGGCATAGGGGGGTTTGGTCTTCTGAAATTTGGATTTATAATTTGAGGATCAACTTGTTCTCTATTGAATGATCTATTGTCCACAATCAATCTATCCATCAACTTCTCCATTGTCTTTAACATCATTTCAAATTTAATATCAGTAGCAGAAGAAGAAGTAGAGGGAATATTTTCTTCTTCTTTACTCCTATCAACGTCCCTGTGTTTCATTTTGCCACTCGCCGCCATATTCACTTCCACTTTAAAGCATCTGTAAACATAGCAGCAAGACTTGCTGATTTTCTTTCCCTTAACGAAAATGCAAAGTCATTATCAAAAGCTCCAGCATAATGAAGTTTAGCAGCAACTATAGAAGGTTTTATATCTTCTAGAATGGAATTATAAACTCTCATAAATCTGCTTGAAAATTCATGAACGGATTCAAAACCTCCCTTCTTGAGACTATTATATTGGGACAAAAGCTACAAAGGGGTTTGTCATCCCACCTTTCGAAAAATGCATTCTGGAAAGCTTGGAAAGTCAATATAGATCCGGCTGGAAAATATTTAAACCATTGCTTTGCTTCTCTTGATAAAATTTGAGCAAACAACTGCATTTTTACATCTGCATAATTGACTTCCTCCAAGTCAACAAAATCTTCAAATTTAGCCACATGTTGTTTTACAGTTATGTCTCCTTCTCCATCGAAAAGAGAAATTCTTTGGGAATAATTTTGGGGAAGGTCATGCAAAACAATAGGGAAATGAAAAGGAGCAAATCTATCTTCCATTGGCCTAGGTGGATTTAGAGGTATTGAGGATTTTTGAGTATTTTGAACAACAAGTGTTTCTTCAACTTTTGCTGACTATTGCAGATCTCTCCAAAGGGAATCAAGTAAATAAGATTCTAATCTACGGGAATTGAATTCAGTTTTTTTAAGATCAAATTCAGATTTAGACTTCAACAAACCCTTTACAATATTTAAATTCCCATTCTTGATAAAAAATACTATGAGAATCTCGAGAAGATGATGCACCAAACAGAGAAATACCTATCTTTTCTTTATCTTTTTTCTTAAACAATTTTTCTGGACCTTCCAAACTCCTTAAAATTTTGGTATCAGAATTACCTCACGTATGCCTTTTCGAAGCCGGAATGACTTCTGGAATTTTGAAATACTCTTAAACTGGAATCGCCAGGGCAAATTTACAACCTTCTTCACTGACAAAAATTTATGTTTTCCCACAGAAATATTTTCTTGATCTTTATAACTCTATCGTTCTTCCTAGGGCTGATTTTCTCTTTCGTTCCCCGGCAATGACGCCAATTTGTTAACACTCAGAATGTACCCAGGTTGTAAAAGATAAATCCCAAAGGTAATAGCAAAAACCACTTCGGAAAGAAACTGGCTTTTCTTTGCAAAGAGGGATCTCTCAAATATAAATTTAACAGGGCCAGATATTGGAATCGGTACTTTAAAATTATGCATATGGTTGAAACAACACATATAACCATTGGGAAATGGAGTCAAATAGATAAAGATAACACAAATATTTCATACATGGGATTTCAACAAAGGCAAGATAACCATCCAGTTACAGTCATTCATTGATTTCAGGTGAATGAGAAAGAAACATGAATAATCCATCAATATAGAGCATCATAAGATGGATTCCATATCAAATTTAGTATAAATATTTATGAAACATCTGAAACAATAGTCAGAGCATAACAAGCAAGAATTCTGAACTATTCAACGTTGCGCTTCAGATATGAAGAAAACAAAATGGAATGTAGGAACTTAGAAGACAATCACATAGAAATGAAAAGCACAGACTATAACATAAATGACATAAGAATATCTGATGATTAACCACCTTTCGGCTTTATTATTTCAAAAATTATATGTCCTCAAAAAACACATTGATCAAACAAGCTTCCAACCCCCAATACATCAAGTAAATTCAAATATATACACAAATAACTTATTCCCAATAAGATCAATAACTGAATAATCTGTTAATCAATTTTTTTTGTAACTATATCCCTAACAACTAGGAATAAACTACATGCTTCAATTCTGGTAACAGGTCATGTAATTATAATCAACTTGGTAACAGTAAGGCCTAAATAAGCAGCTCTACAACGCGCAACACTTGTCCTTAAGGATGAAGAATATACTTGGCCTTCCTGAATCTTTCTACGGTCCTCCATTCTTCTACAACTAGCATGTCATATTTTGTCATTTCTTTGATAGATACTTCCAGATCCACATAGGCCTGATAAGAGACAGCGGGAAATCCTCCTCTAACAATCAGAAACTTTTGCAATATTTCAAAATCTTCTGTTAATTTATCTACGATGATTTTCCCAGTCAGTCCTTGTACCAAGTCTTCAAACTTGGAATGGTCCATATGGTTTTGTACTAATAGATTATGATAATGTTCCTAAGAAAATAGTCTTCCCTCGTCATCCCAAAAAGAAGGGAGGCCGTCTTCAAATAACTCCTTAAAAGCACACTTGAAATCCTTTATTTGATAAGGCATTGCATTTGATTTATCTTGCACCACCTTTATGAGCTGATGTTTGTTAATAAATTTCTTCGACCATAGTACAATAGCTACTCTATCTTTAATCTCGATCTCCTGCAACTTTTGATATGTTAGATAATTTAGAAAATTTAAAGCATTTTGAGTTGTGTTTAAGGGCTTCTTCTCCATGGTTTTATTTGCCAATTTTAATCTCTGAATAGCTAAATTAACCAATGCACTCTAATCATCAATAAAATTTAGATAATGTCTAAACTTAGTAACTTCCATAGATAATGTATCACATATGCTTAGCTCCTTGTAGAGGAGATTTTCCTGTATTTCTTTCTTTCAACTCATTAAACTTTTTCTGCAACTAGATTTTATAATTTAATATTTTATTCTTATTTTCAATCATTCTAGCCAGTTCTGATTTAATCTTCTCATTCTCTTCTTTCAATTCCATGATTTCCATATCCTTCAGGCTCACCCGTGACATTGTCCCTAACAAATCATCAGCAGAAAATTCACTTAAAGGTTTTTCAATATTTACAAGAGATAGATCTGTATCAGTAGGAGTTTGGCTCATCAGCTCTTCCATGATTTCCTTTTTGCCGTTTTGATCTTTTTTCAACTTTGAAATCTGGGTCATCAATTCAATTCTCTCCATTTCCCATTTGTTTTTTTCCTCCCATAATTTTAATGTTTTACCTTTATAATCCATCATCTCTTGATAAAACTTATCTTTTTCTTCTTGTAATGCAAATAACTTTGGGGATTGAGCATGTTTCGAATTTGGAATTTTAGGCTTCTTTTTCAATACCTGGATGGTATTGTCTTTTTCTTCCAAATGTTTTTTGGTGGCTTGTGCATTTCCTAGTTCACTTCCCAAGCTTATAACATCTGTCTACATCTTCTTAATATGGATCAATTTGCTTTATTCTCTATTTTTTCATGTTTCAACTAGACTTCCAATTTATCTACAAAGGCTTGCAATTTGTTAATTTTCATAATGGAATTTAATAAATCTGAATAAATAATATCCCTCGTCTACTTGTGGAGCTGAATCTTGTCCGGGACACTGATTTTATCTAGCCTTATTTCCATCTCAAACACTTTTTTATCACTTACCACAACAAACTTCAAGGTGTTCCTCTCCACATCCCGAGTAGAAAGCAGTGGTGTCTTTTGGTTGACTAGACTTCTAACTCGAGGAAGTAGATTTTTGGTCTCCTACGATGACTACATTTGCATCAATGAATTCTGCTCTAGATTTGAAACCTGAACTGGGTTCTGCATTACCCTCTCCTCCAAAGGAAAACTAATGCATTTGTACTGACTTCTTCAGGAACAAAACTATTTTCTTTGAATATTCTAAGACCATTTCTTCTGAAACTTGATTATCCTAAGAATGTGTTTTACTCTTTTTATGTGAACTGTTTTAATCCACATCCATATCCTCCAGCTCATAAAACTTCTCTTATTTAGAATGCTAGGATTTTCAGGTGCTTGAACTGCTGTAATCAACCCACTGCTCCTATTTTCATCAGTTCTTTAACTTTCTACAAAACAAGACAAATTGGCTATTTCCTATAAACCTTCAACAACCTGATGATCGAATGGTTTGTTTTTATTTGATTTCTTCCTTTGAGAAATTATATGATGTGGATCATAACTGATTCTTTTTTCTTTCTGGAAATCCATAATTTCTAATAGCTTTTCCACAATAAGCAAGGCACTTTTGTTTTTGAATATACATGGACCAACTTTAAGGGGAAATTTAATATTAGAAGACTTCTTGAATGCTCCAAAATTCTCCTCCTCTACACATAATATTTGCCTCATGAACTCAAGTGCAAAAATTCTAGAAGTTAGAAAAATGGTAACTTGTACGGTTCCCCAGTGAAACCATACACCCTTAAAACAGTAAAATATTTTTATAAAAACCAGTCTCCTATTCTATCATCTGAGGATGACTGCAGCATGAGTTTCATTTCTTATAGTACCCTTGGTAACACTTCATCAAATAAAAACTTCTACATCTCGGACATAATGGAATTTACAAACTAAAACATATTGATTTGCTTTGGAATATATGGAGAAAAAATAGTGGACAGGAATTGTAATTCTAATACATTTGAACAAAACAATATGTTCAACGGGTATGACTGATATTTGAAAAACCCGACCTTTTGGAAACTCGACTAACTGGAGATGGATGACTTCCGCTAAATACTCATCCAGACTGAAATAATGGACTAAATGGGACTCAGGACTAATTGAAGTCATTCTCAGTAAAAAACCTAAGACAACTTCATTGATATGAATGTCGTCGTCTAAACCCAAGATTTGATAGACCAAAGACATAACCAATTGCACTTCTTCTTTGAAAATGTGAACATTATATGGCAGAAAAAGACCCTCTAATGACTGACCTTCATTAAGGATACTAGACAGAAACTCACATCTAATTTCATATGTACAAATTTTGTACATTTCGGCTAAGACAGACTCATTTACAGACTCACGATTGTTACAGAAACTATCAGGTAAATTAAGTATTCCGAGAATGGCTTTAGCATCAATTTTACATAGTATTTTGGATGTGGTATGACTCATGATGACTCTCTCAGAAGGTGAATAACTACTTGAACACCATTCAACAAACTCTGGAAACGATAAAGTCTGTTCAATGGCAGAATAATATGAAAAATACTTGCAGAAACTCAAAACGTCATTTCCCTGCAAATTAGAATGCCACAACTATTCCTTAGAGACAGATACATTTCCAATTGATAAGACCAGGTCACAAACATTTCTGTCTCTGTCAACAACAAATTTCTCCCTTTCATCCAGAACCCTGCTTAAACTTCCTAACCCCTGTTCAATTTCCATAGCACACAATAGCAATAATTCTTTGAACAAAGCTTAAGTGTTTTAAGGCTTACCTATGACTGTAACTATGACTGTAGATATGTAAGGTTGACTTCAGAAAGATGACAGGATGTCTCCTTTTCTCTTTCGCAGCATGAAAATAAAAATGATTTTTTAAAACCAAGTCAACTATACCTTTATATAACGGTCTATTCCGGAGCCTCTACTAAGCAGTTTTCACTTAGCTGCTTTTCTCTGCAGAATTCAACTAGAGTCACCACATGTACCATGGTTTTTATTTCACTGCCACCTTTTCGTTTTAACTATCTTGCAATTTTATCCTCCGGAATCGGTAATAGCCATCGATGAGTTGCACTTTTTCTGAAGCCATTAGATTGAGATTGGCTGTACACATTCCGCTAGCCCTTTTTATTTTTTAAAACGTGTATCTTTACTCTGTGGAGTATTTCTCAACCGTATATTTGATCCACTTTATTCCGTCACTGTTGATCTTCAAACTTCGTTAACCATATCTGCTTTTCCTTATGTCATGTGCATCTTTATCTTGCGGATTTGTTTTAATCCCTAGATCTTCACCTCAATCACTCTAAACCATCGGATCATGTTCCAAATGGACCATTATGCTCCATTTTGATAATAGAATCAAACTATTAACCTTAGGAAAGTTTCATATATCCTTTTATTACTCCTCCATCATATTCTTCCTCGGTTGTTCAAGATAGAGGTGGTAACACCTCTCATGCCCTTGTATGGGTCAAAATCTAGATTTTTAATTTGCACGTTCAAGTTTGTAGTAAGATGATAATGTATAACTTTTTTTTCTTATTATAAGAGTTTCAACCATCCTTTCTATATTTCATATCCATTACATTATTCCAAAAAATTTCATCTTTCCTTTTCTCCAGCAAGTTTTCAATGTTTTGGGGGTTTTCAATTGGAAACAACCCCTATGTTTGCGTACACAAAGCAGCTTCATAACTATTGAAATATTACCCACACAATACTACATGGATAAGGTTTGAATAGTCATGCACCTATGTATTTGTTCAAACTAGGGGCTATATTGTTATAAGAATATGGGGATTCTAATATGAAATCTAGATAGTATAGAACTAGAGAAAGTGAGTGCATGATACCATGAAGAAAACTATCTGAAGGTATGTTTTTTCATATGGAATAATTTCCCTATGTGGTAAACTAAAATTATTTTAATTACATTGATGTGATAGAACGTACAACTCCCAAACAATATAAATGTGTAATTTGAATGGGTACTTTTAGGTCCTTTAAAATATCTATAGTTTACAGTGTATGGTATGTATTGTTTTTAGGATATTACCTTCCTATGGAAAATAAATCAACCCAAAGTATAATATACAAGGAATCAAGACACTAACCAAAGTAATGGAGTACCACTATAATGATAGGGAAAACAAGAACTAGATATGTGTCTCAATAGATAGAATAGAGTTATTGTTCCCTAGTGCATATCCCACATGATTTTTTACATTGGATTCTCTTTTTCACCATCTAGCATCACTAAATATGCACATAATAATGATAGGGACATGATTGTATGGGAAATTATTTGACTATGAATCAACTTGATGATGATTATGTACATCTACCTGAGGGCATGTAGGAGGAGGTCACTTTAGGATGGTTCATGTTGTAGCCTTGTGTGCTCCTTAATTTTAAAGTGGCTCACGTCTATCTAGTCACATATTATAGTCATAATAGGTGCACATGATATCCCTACATGATGTTGGGTCCTAAAATACCCTTCTTTTACCACACCTATTATACCCTTTTTTCCTTGTCTTACTTCATTCTATGCATCAAACAGATGTTTTCCCCTCACATTGAGCCTTGAATCTTTACAGGTATGATTAATTATTGTTCTATCTTATTAATTCCTATGATTGTTATGTTAAAAAATATGTGTCTTGAATTATGCTAACACGTCATGATTTCATAAATATAGTTCAAGCTTTGAGAAGTACAGGTGTATCAGCTCGGATGGTCTGAAGAGAAGATGAGCTTTCAATGCCAGCTATTACTTGCTAGTCCTAGCTCCACATGCTGGATGAAAACATAGGTTGTCATTCCATGCATAGATGCAACAAACATAGTTGCAACAGACTCAGCTGTGACAACACATCATTGCTTAAGGCATAGCTGCAACACACAGGGTATCTCTTAAATTCGTTTCATCTATTCACTAATGGATTGAGCAACATGATTCCCTATATTCTCTACTTTGATTCCATTCCACTCACAATTGTAACATCTCATTGTAACAAGGTAGCCTAAAGATTGTAGATCTTCATGGATGCCCGATATTAGTGGGTGAAGATTATGATTCTTCATGTATAAATATTGGGAAGCATTCTGATCCAAGGGTTGGTTGATTATTGATCATACTGGGTAAGCTGTGATAGTGAGATGTACTTTGCAATTTTTCATTTTAATATAAGCAAGAGGATTCTTCTAATTTCTGCGTGTTAACTTGTTTTATTTTCGACGTCTCTGTTCAAAGGTTGATCCTGCCTTCCACAAAGATTGTCGAGTTAATTAGATGTTTTGATTGTTTTGTTGTGTGGTGTGAAAATTTCAGTAATTGCATTCTTTATAGTTAGTTGCAACAATAATGATTTATAGTTAGTCTGATAATGTTAGGATTTAACTTTCTGCAAAAGTAAGTCTAGTTATCTATTTCTAGATTCCTTAATTGTTGGCTTGATATTGTAGGAGGTAATTGCATTTCCGAATTCCTAGGTGGGTAAATTAGATTAGTTTAGCCATGAGAGGAGTTTGATTGAGAAAATAAGTAGGAAAGCTAATATTTCTATCATTTGGTTAGCTACTTAGTGTTTATGCATAGACAGTGTGAATTATCTTTGAAATAAAAAGATTTCCCTAGGTTGACAATTTATATTGAGCATTCTATATGTTAGTTGTAATTAACTTACATATAGAGTGACCAACATTTTGGAATTGTTGATGGGGAAGGTAATCAATATAAACAACAGTAGTTGCATCCATTCATATTTCTTCTATAATTTTTATGCTTACACGTTTTGGGTTGCATGAATACAAGGAGAGTACATCGTGACATTCCTAGAACCCCCAAAACTACCTAGAATACTAAATTTGTAGGTGGTTGAGGTTGTGGCAGAAGTCCAGCCTTGGGAAGGAGGAAGTTTATTGATGATCTACTTGACAAAGATAACTCTTCTACCAGATCTCACCATCAGGGATTTTCATCAGTCATAAGAGGCCGGATTACTCCTAGGTTGGGAGCATAAGTTTCCATAGTGGAGAACACAAGAGAATATGTGACACCATATGGTGTCCCTATGAATAGAGATCGAGCTAGTGATGTGGGAGGAGGTGAGCTAGAGGTGGTTTACCATGTAGATGGGAAAGAAGTAAAAAAGGAGGATTGGTTACAGCTTCATCAAGAGCGGGAGAATCATATGAAGCAAAGATAGGAAACAACATAGGAAAACATGAATAAGGGACATGATCCATATGATCATGAGGAAGGAGTAGGGGATAACCATCATAATGATGGAAACCCTCCACCTGAGGAGACTGTTTCCACACTACAATTCCCCATTCGACATCCAATTGGCCATGCCCCCATGAATAACATTTAACCATCAGTATTACCACGCTTTCATGGGAAAGCCACAGAGGACCCAGATGAGTTTATTTTCAAGTTTGGTATCCTCTGTCGCAGCTATGACTACACGTCCATTGAGAAAAAATGAAGTATTTTCCCAAATACTCTAAAGGACAACGCTCTGTGATGGTTTATGAAATTGGGTGGTGAGACTGTCACCACCTAGGAACAAATGAAGCAGGTGTTCCTTAGAAAATACCAAGAGTATTGCAGGACCAAAGACAAAAGGTAAGAACTATTTGAGATAATGCATAAATAGGAAGAAAGTATGAAATAATTCATGGAGAGACTTGTATACAATGTACAAAGGGAAGGACAAATTGACATCGGGAGATATGTGCTCAAAATCATCTTATTATGTGGGATCAGAGAAGATTTCCTAGATATGTTGAACTTGTTGCGGAAGGGGGATATCTCGAAATAATCCTTCTAAGATATCGTCAAATTATGTTGAAGATACTCAACAGGATACTCCAAAACTAGCAACCATGAAAAAGGATTGGACTGAGATGTCTTCAGTAGAACACAAAATTCATGTAATGGGGGAGCCACTCACAAAGAAATAGGAAACCATCTGGAGAAATTCAAAGAAGAGATGATGAGCTCCATTTCCTCAGAGATGGATGTCATGAGGGAAAAGCAGAGGAAAGCAGTAGAATACTTGACACTCGGCATATTCTGTCCAAGATTCAGAAAGAAACATCCACAGAAATAGTGTCCACTTGAAAAGGTTAAAGTATGCCAACTTTGTGAGCTGAACCATGACAATAAGGAATTCCTCTCACTTTCCCAAGTGAAGGAAGTCCTCCAGGAATCTAATCCTGACATAGAACATGCTTACTTCATCACTCAGAAGAAGCCCTGGAAGCCTCGAAATCAAGGTATGAATCCAGAACCATCACCTTTCTGGAATAATATGAATGGTATGAATCACATGAATACACAATTTGCTTCACATTATTCTAACAATCAATGGAATCCATCTCAAACTTTCATGTAGAATCCTAACTCTTGGTCACCATGGACACCACAACAACCGAACTAGCCAACTTCTTGGTCTCCTGGATGGAGGAAATCCCATCTAGGGAATCAGTTTCCTCATAACCAACCTCCTTATTAACAATTACCTCATTAATAGTACCCTCCTCGGCAATACTCTCACCAACAGTACCAGTAGCCGCAGCTGCAACTTTAAAACAATGTTGCACCAATGAATATGCCAATACAACCACAACTGCTTGATCAACCTAATCCTAACCCAAACAATAATAAATCACTCCACCAGTTTGAGACTGCAAACATTCCTACTTACTCCATTACCCCAGTTCTTTGCCATGATATACCTTTACAATCAGGGAGGGTTGTGGAGCTTTTAGTCATTGAAGATGTTCCATATTCAATGAGTGAAGCAATATTGAACCAGGAATACCCATCTAACATAGAGATCCCCATTATTGAGGATGTTTAAATTCCTGCCGAGACACTCACTGAAACACAAAGAGAAACATACATTGAGACACAACCTACACAACTAGTTATAGAACCAGCATACCCTGAATGAATGACATTACAGAAAACAGCGAAACAGCCCCAATTTACCCTCTTAGGATAGTTAAAAAATGTATATGTCAAAATTCCACTGTTGCAGTCCCTCCATGATGTTCCTATCTACACCAAGACAGTATAGGATCTTTGTGTAAGAAAACCAGGTATAAAGCCTAGGGATCCTCCCACTATCCATGTATTAGGAAAACTTTCTGAACTAATAATGGGAAAAAATATCTTGGCCAAATATGACGATCTAGGGAACCCTACTATCATAGTACATATTGGGAACACTAAGATTCCAAACGTTTTAGTGGATTTAGGCGCAACTATTAACGTTATGTCCATAGAAACTATACAAAAACTTGGGCTCACCAACCTTCGGCCAACCCCTACTATTTTAGAACTCACTGGTAGGTCCACCATCAAACCCGAGGGAATATTGGATGACCTCATTGTCTCAGTAGATTTGTGGTAATAGCCTCCAGAATTCTTGGTTTTACAACCAAATTCATAGCTAGGGGAACACCCACTGATCCTAGCAAGACCTTGGTTAGCCATAGCAGATTCTTACATCAGTTGTCGGTCAGGGTCTATGACTATCTTAAATGGGATCGAGACAAAAATTCTTACCTTGTACCCTCCATATCAATAGTTTCATTAGTGAGCCTACATCTTTCAATAAACGTGTTTACCAGATCCTCAACGGCACTCTATATGAAGAAAAATAAGAAAATATTATAGAGGATACTTTAATCAGTGACACTAGCATAATTCTAGTACTCAAGAATTCAAAAAGAATTCTAGTTGAAATATTGCCAATAAAAACACTAAACATCAATCAGGATCTTGATCCTAATGAACTGGAATGCCTGGTCACACTCCTGAAACAACACAAGGGAGCATTTTCTTGGGAGTACACATATATGAAGGGTATCCCTTCTAATTTGTACACCCATCAAATTTACATTAAAAGTGACTCACAACTTGTGTTCCAACCACAACGAAGGATGAACCCTAGCCTTAGGGACATAATGAAAGAAGGAATTCAAAATTTCTTGGAAGAAGGGTTTATATACTTGATCTCAAACAGTGAGTGGGTTTCCCCACTTGTGATAGTGCCAAAGAAGAACAGGAAATGGAGAGTCTATGTGGATTATAGGGAGTTAAACAAAGCAACGAAAAAATACCACTTTCCCTTACCTTTCATTGATCAGGTAGTTAATACCTTGTCTGGGAAGAAATTTTTTCCCTTTCTGGATGGGTTCAGCTGGTATAACCAAATCCAAATCACTCCTGAGGACCAAGATAATACCACTTTCACCTATCCCTGGGGTACCTTTGCATATAGGGTACTTCTGTTCGGTTTGTGTAACACACATGTCACCTTTCAGAGAGCTGTGATTGGTATCTTTTCGAAGATGGTTAATGACAGTATGGATATTTTCATGGATGACTTTACACCATATGGAAGTGACTTTAAGGAGGAACTAAAAAATTTAGAAAAGGTTTTAGGACACTGTCAGCAAACCCAGCTATCTTTGAGCAATGAAAAGTGCCACATGATGATGAGCAAGGGTGTAGTTCTAAGGAACTTCATCTCTGCTGATAATATCCAGGTAGATCCATCCAAAATCAGGGTAATTGAAAACATACCACTCTTGGAACATAAAAAGAGGTATGCATATTTTTAGGGCATGCTGGTTATTACAAAAGATTCATAGAAAAATTTTCCAAGCTAGCTTCTCCTTTATTTAATCTGTTGATGAAGGATGTATAGCTCAATTAAAATGATGCATGCAAAACAGAGTTCACTGAACTTAAGAAGAGGCTGTCTACAACTCCTATGTTAAGGGGGGCCAATTGGGCTCTAACTTTTCACATTTCCTCTAATTCCTCTGACACTACCATTGGAGTAGTGCTGGGACAACAAGAAGGTTAAGCCCCATATGCAATTTACTATATCAGTAAAAACTTGGCCCTTGATGAACTCAATTAAACTGTTAGAAACAGAATTGTTATCCATTTTCTATTCCATCAATAAATTCAGACATTACATTAGTGGATACCCCACTTGTGTGCACACTGACCATTCATCCATTAAGTACTTGATGAAAAAACCTGTTACAAATGCTAGAATAACTAGATGGTTGTTATTGTTACAGGAATTCGACATTACAATTATTGACAGACCTGGGAAGGAAAATGTTGTTGTTTTTTTATCTCGATTTACTAAAAGTGATGACAGCTTTCTAGCTGAAGATTCTTTCCCATATGAAAATTTGTTTGTAGTATCATCTCATTCCCCTTGGTATGCATATGTTGCTAACTATTTGGTTGTAGGAAATATTCTGGCACATTTGTCAAAGAGAGAGAAAAAGAAAAATTATTCAACAAAGTGCCAAGTAATACTAGATAGATGGTCATCTTTTCTACACAGGCCTTTATCTTGAGATCAAAAGATGTGTTAGGGAAGATGAATTTTTCAGTATCTTGAAGGCTTTTCATGACAAGCCCTCTGGGGGAAATTTTGTTGACAAACGAAAAGTTCATAAGGTATTACAAATGGGATACTATTGGCCAATAGTTTTTAGGGATGCAAAGAAGTATGTTTAGGCTTGTGATAGCTATCAAAGAATGGGACAACCTAACAGGTTAGATGAGATTCCTCTTTAAACATAGCTAGTGGTTGAACCTTTTGACAAATGGGCCCTAGATTTTGTTGGACCTATCAACCCTCCCTCAAAATAGAAATTTTACATCTTAGTTTGCACCGATTATATGAAAAAATGGTTCGAGGCTGTAGCTTTGGTCAAGTCCAATGACCAGGCTGTAATAGATTTTCTATATGGATAAATTTTCACTCATTTTGGAGTTCCCAAGGAGATAGCCATAGATGGAGGACCGTAGTTTGTGTCCCACAAATGGGAAGCTCTGTTACAAAAGTACCACATTCACCATAGAATAAATTCACCATATCATCCACAAGAAAATGGACAAGTGGAAAGTACCAACAAAGTGATTGAAGCTATTCTCACAAAAAAAAACTCAGAATCCATCTCAGAGATCGGGCTGACAAACTTCCATAGGCACTATGGGAATACCGCACCACCTAGGGCAACACTATGGGTTTCTCCCCATGTTACTTGGTGTATGTTAAGAATGTCTTCCTTCCTAATGAATTTGAAATCAGAACCTTAAATACAACTATGGAGGAAAAATTAGATTTAAGAGAACCTCAGAGGAACAGATTGAAATAACTACATGAACTCGGCAAAAAAAAGCATATTTGTTGTACATCGAATAGAATTAATTCAACAATAGTGATATGGGTGGCATGATCGGTTCATAAAGAAGAAAGTATTATGTGAAGGAGACTGGTAATTATTATATGATTCTAGGTTCAAGAGGGACTTTAAAGGTAAGCTTTGAACAAGATGGTTGGGTCCATACCAAATAGATAGGGTATTTGACAATGGAACAGTTTGCCTGGTCACTATTAATGAAGATCATATAGCATTATTTTCTAATGGTCACAAGCTATGACTCTATCACAAGCCAATATCAAGGGACGCATTTATCTTGCATGTTGCAACTGATACAGGATATTAGTTAATGCAATATTAGATTTTTATCATTTAAGCAATATGATCTTAGGATCTTATCTGAGAGAATAACATGCACAGCAATAAACACAAGAGACAAGAGACACAAAGAATTTTCCTTGGGGAAACCATAAAGGAGAAAACCCCAAAACTTCCTCAAAGATAGAACGAGCACCAATGGTAGCAATAAAACCCGAAAACATAAAGATGATCTCCAACATCTTCTTCTCTCTCTCTCACTTGAGAGAGCTTCTCCTCTCTCACTCATGTGCCCTAGTGAGTGAATGTGTGTGTATAATAAATAGAGAGGCTCACTCTCTATTTATATTCTTCCGTTCACTTAATGTCCACTCTATCATGTAGGCCTCACTTAACAATTACTTACCAAGTACGACATCTCTAGGACAGTCTAATAACCCTAGTGCCCCACAACTGTGGGGAATTTTCCCCTCCGATCAACAAGGAGGGTTAAACTTAACATAATGGTGGGGACTATTTCCCCGAATTACAATAACTCAACTAGGTTCAAATTCTCTAGGATGAGTCTAATAACCCTAGGACCCCACAACTGCATGAATTTAACCCTTGGTCAATAAGGAGGGTTACCCTCTATGACTTTACATGACTTATTTACATTACAAATACTTCCTGAAATAAACATCGGGGTACAATACATAAAATATACAAGTGAATACATTTTGAAGTTACAAATACATCAACACTCCCTCTTAACTAGGAAGGTATTCTCTCGACACAATTTATCAGCACAAGTCTTCTTCTTGTATCATCTGGATCATCGTCAAGTATAGATCATCACTTGATCTAGAGCATCACTGGATCATCATCAAGTCTAGATCATCACTACATCTGTATCATCATCAAATTTGGATCATCACTGGTGTTAGCACTCAAAATGTACCCAGGTTGTAAAACATGAATTCCAAGGCAACAACAAAACCACTTTTAAAAAGAAACTGGCTTTTCTTTTTGGAGAGGGATCTCTCAAATACATATTTAACAAGGCCAGATATAATTCAACACTTAAAAATTGTATAAATGGTTGAAATAACAAGTAACCATTGGGAAATGGATTTGCATATACATAAAGATATCACATAGACATATGCATGAGATTTTGTCAAAGGGAAGATAACCATTCCATCATAGTCATTCATCTAGTTCAGGTGAAACAGAAGTGATAATGAACAACCCATTAATATAGAGCATCAAAGATGAATTCTATATTAACTTTAGTAGAAAAATGTATAAAATATTTGAAACGATTATTAGAGCATAAACGCTATGAATTCCAACCATCCAACACTGTGTTTTTAGATATGAAGAAAAACAGAATGAAGTGTTACACTGGAAAAACAATCACAGAAGAAAAGGAAAACGGACTGTAATGTAAATGACACAGGAATCCTTGATAACTCTTATGCATATGCTTTGTTATTCAAAAATATATGTCTTCAAAAGAAACAATCAACAACAAGATGGGTTCCAACCCCCATCATCTAAAATAGATGCACTTATATACATAAAATAATTTCATCTTCCAAGAAGATTTATAACTGAATAACTGAATAATCAAAGTCTTGTAACTATATGCCTAACTCCTAGGAATAAACTACTAGCTTCGATCCTCACAGATCATCCAGTTAAAATCAACTCGGTAACATGGTCTCGTCCAAGCAGCTCCTCAGCACGCAACACCTGTCTTCATGAATGCAGGATATATTTCGTTTTTCCGAATCTTTCTATAGTTCTCCATTGCTTCGCGCTTGGAATATTATATTCGATCATCTCACAAATGGACACCTCCAGCTCCATGTAGGCTTCATAAGACACCTTAGGCAACTTTCCCTTGATGATTAGGATTTTTTTAGTATCTCAAAATCTTCCATCAGCTTATCCACAATGACTTTCCCTATCAGCCCCTTTTCCAGATCGTCAAATTTGGAATGATCCATGTGGCTTTGTACCAACAGTTTATGATAGTGCTCTTGAGAAAACATTCGTCCCTCTTCATCCCAAAAGGAAGGAAGTCTGTCTTCAAACAGTTCTTTGAAAGCTTGTTTGTTATCTATTCCACTTCCTAAACTTATGATGTCTGCTTGTAACTTTTTGATTTGAATGGAATTGGCTTTATTTTCAACTTTCTCATGTTTTAACTTTCTAACTTGTCTACCAAAATTTGCAACTTATTAACTCTCATCATGGCATGCAATAAATCGGAATAAATAATGTCACCTGTTTGCTTATGTAACTGTATTTTGTCTGGAACACTAATCTTGTCTAATCATACTTCCATTTCTGACATATTCTTGTCATTTACCATGGCCAATTTAAAAGTATTTCTTTCTATGTCCCTGGTAGAAATCAAGGAAGTTTTTGGACTATTTAAACTCCTCACCTGTGGGAGTAAATTCCTTGTCTCTTCTAGGGACTGTTTTCGTTTCTCCATATAAATGGCCATTAACTCTTCTTTGGACTTGAAAAATGGGCTTGATTCTGAATTATCTACATCTTTAAAAGAAAACTGTTTCACCTGTACAGATTTTGTAGGGACCAAAACACCTCTTTTTAGATCATCTGCAATAACTTCACTTAAAGCTTTATCATCTTGAAACAACCTAGCTTTTTTATGTGAATCATCTTCATCCACTTCCATGCTTTCAATTTCCGAAAGACTCCTCTTAACGAAAATATTAGGACCCTCCATCACTTGAGATACTGCAACTGGTATAACACTTGTACTTTCATCAGATCTTGGAATTTCCAGAAAATGAGACAAATTGGCTGTCTCCCTCAGGCCTTCAATAACTTGGTGGTCAAATGGCTTGTTTTTGTTTTCCTACTTTCTCAGGGAAATTATATGGTGGGGATCATAATTTACCCTTGTCTCTTTTTGAAATTTGATGCTTCCCAACAATTTTTCTATAAACACCAGGGCACCTTTATTTTTGAAAATAAAAGAACCAACTTTGAGAGGGAACTTGATATTTGAGGATTTCTTAAAGGCCCCAAAGTGTTCTTCTTCTGAATGCAATATTTGTCTCATAAACTCTAATGCAAAAATTATGGGAGTAAAAAAAGCAGGTAACCTATATGGTTCTCTAATAAAACCATATATTCTTAAAACAGTGGAATATTTATACAGAAACCAATCCCCAACTCTATCCTCAGGTGAGGATTGCATCATGTTTTTCATCTATTATAATACCCAGGGTAACATCTCATCAAATAAAATCTTGTATATTTTGGACATGATAGAATTGGCAAATTCAAACATGTTGATTTGCTTGGGAAAATCTGTAGAGAACATGGTACTTAAAAACTGCAGCTCAGTGACGTTCGAACACAGCAATAGGTTCAGTAAATATGTTTGAAACTTGAAGAACCTAACTTTTGGAAATTCACTCAATTGAAGATGTATCGCTTCTGCCAAGTATTCATCCAGACTGAATACATGAACTAACTGAGACTCAGAACTCAATGAACTTATTTTTAACAGAATGCCCAGGACGAATTCGTTTACATGACAATCATCATCTAGACCCAAGACTTGATAGACTAAGGACACCACTAATTGAACTTCATCTCTGAAAATACAAACACAGTATGGCAGGAAAAGACCATCTAATGACTGACCATCCTTAAGAATATTTGACAAGAATTCACAATGGACCTCGGTTTCACAATTTTTATACATTTCAGCGAAAATGGACTCATTTACAGGTTCATAACTTTCAGGGTAGTTATCGGGCACGTTTAGATTTTCACAGATGACTTTGGTGTCAATCTTACATAGTATCCTAGACGTAGACTGACTGACAATAACTCTCTGAGAAGAAGAATAATTAACTGCGCACCACTCAGCGAACTCGGGAAAATGTAGGGTCTGCTTGACAGCAAAATAATATAAAAATGATTTATAGGCATTTAAGATATCATTACCATGTGAATTGTATTTCCATAACCTCTCTTTGCTAACTGACACACTTCCTACGGATAGGAAAGGGTCACACACTCCTCTGTCCCTATCAACCAGATAGTCTTCTCTGTCATCTAAAATACAACTAAACCCTTGCAAATCTTTTTCTTGGTCCATAATTCAGTCGATAATGGTAATTAGATGGATGAATTTCGGGCATTTGAGCCTTACCTGTTACTGTGGATGTGTGTGTTCTAAATTGACTGTTATATGTTGACAAGCACACAAGTCCTTTTCATTTGTCCAATGCCAATAAAATAATCCTTAAGCAAGTCAACTTTGTTTATATAGGACCCCACTCCGGAGGCCCCCCTTCGGCAGTTTCCACCAAACCACTTTTTCCTCTGGAATGCACCACCATCGACCACGTGTCTCATGGTTTCCATTTCCCTACCACCTTTTATATCCAACCATTACGCAACTTCCCGCTCTGGATCCACCCACAATCGTCGATGTAATTCACCTTTATTTCCCAACCGTCGGATCAAGCGACACGTACTCAATGTCGGGCGTCCTCGTTTTATCAAATGTGCAAATCTACATGGCAGAGTCCACAACGACCGTAGATTTCATCAAAATGGATTAGCTACCATTGATAATTACATATCATCAAACACTCACATGTATTTATCCTTCTCGCATCTTCACGAGGTGGACACGTTCTAGGCCACCGATATCCATTTTTTCACTCTGCACCGTTGGATTCCATGACAATTCATCGCATATTCTCCCTTTGTTCATACTTTATACCATAATATTTAACCAAAGTTTGACAAGCAACCATTATTTCCTCTTCACCATGGTCCCTTCGGGCCTCTGCAAGGTAGGGTTGTTAACAACTGGCTCCATCTGGGGATGATATACTCCCTACGAGGTATCAAAGAACTCGTAGACCAGGTGCCTGTCTTCAATCTTTCCTACTAACTTCTAGAGAACTTATCTTTGTTTTTCATAGATATATTATTTTTATTTTTAGTAAGGAACAACATGCCTCCTGAATCTTAGGGCCTTCACCGTGGGCTTCAAATACATTCGGCCTACCCTCCGTATTGACTTGCAAGGAAAATAAGTATTTACAGGATATAATACAAAATCTTTTCTCCTCCTTATGACAGGTAATGTTTCAGATACCTTCCATTGACAGGGTTACTATCCAAAGGAACCCCGTTCGGATATTCTAACAGATATGTGTTTTGTCCTCTGTATCTAGCAACAACATAAGGACCCACCCACATGTGATCAAATTTCCCATGATTATCTTCTCTAGGAGCATCCCACTTCAAGACCAAATCATCAATCTGAAACTGTTCTTCTTTGATTCTCCCGTCAAAAGTATTTTTCATTTTTTCTTGATGTAACTCCACCTTGTCATAAGCTTTATTTCTTCATTCTTCCAGCTCAATAATCTGATTTATCCTCCTTTGCATGTGATTTGGTTCTTCTTACTGATCTTGAAAATACCTCATAACTGGGACACCTAACGACATTGGAAAAACAACTTCAGTTCCATACACCAGCTGGAATGGGGACATGCTGATTGACCTTTTGGTACTAATCCTGTTAGCCCACAGAGCATACTTGAGCTTAGTGTGCCAGGACTTCTTATTATCTTCCAACAGCTTCCCGATGATCCTTACTAGGATTTTATTTGAAGATTCAGCTAACCCATTTCCCTGCGGATAATAGGCAGTTGAATGATTGAGACTTATATGATACTTGTGACAAAAATCAATCATTTTCTTGGATTTAAAAGCGGCTGCATTGTCTGTTACTATTCTTTTGAGGAATCCAAAACGATCCAATATGTTTTCCTCAAGAAAGTCCATGATTACAGTTTCAGTGCCTCTTCTGGTTGGAATTGCTTCAATCCATTTTGTAAAATAATCCGTGGCTGTCAGAATCCATTTGTGTTGTCCTGACGAATTGGGGTTTATCTCACCGATAAAATCCAAACCCCACTATTGGAAAGGAGCTTCTATTGTTATTGGATTTAAAGGAAGAGGAAGTACCTTTCTCTTACCATCAAAAACTTGGCATTGATGAAACTTGTTGGTTTCTTTATACACATCTGAAAATAATGTTGGCCAATAATAATCTGCTCTCAGAATTTTTTTGCAGTCACTTTCCAAGAATGATGTCCTCCACACTCTCCCTTATGAAATTCTTTGACTGTATGCTGAGCTTCATTTTCTAAAAGATAGTTTAGTAACACACCTCCAGGGTCCTTCCAATAAAGATACTGATTTATAATACAAAACTTAGCAGCCTTCAATTTTATGGATCTCGCCCTTGACTTACTCAATCCTTCTGGTGCTTGTAGATTTCGAAGGACGTAAACAATATTAGAATACCATGGAGATGCCACAAAATCAGCCATCACTTCCACTTCTGTATCCATTTGATGAACCCGGTGAGATAGGAAATTAGTTTGTAAAACCTCACAATTTGAATTAGCCATCATCTTTGCTAATCCTTGTCCTTTAACTAGCTTAGTAGCCTTTATCTCTATGTTATACTCCAGTAATGTAGCTATCCATTTTTCCCTTCTGCCTTCTGGATCTGGTTGTGTTAAAATCTCTTTTACTGTAGCAGATGGAACATGTGCAATTATATGAGAATGCAGAAGATACACTCTGAAATCCTTCAATGATTTGACTAAAGCATATGTTTGTTTCTCCATGATGTCATATTTCAATTCTCCATCCCTCAACATTTTGCTAAAAATGCTATGGGTTGTTCCAAATTCTCATCATTCTTCTGCAATAAAACTGTTGCTATAGTATATTCTGAAGCATATGAAAATACTGAGAAATATTTGGTGAAATTTGGGCTCACCAACACAGGAGCATCTGATATTGCTTTCTTAATTTCCCAAAAAGACTTTCTAGCTTCAGCATTCCATTTCACCTCATGACCCTTTTTCAACATATTTGTGATGTTCATTAGGATCTCAGCAAAACTTGGCACAAACCTTCTTAAAAAATTCACTTGCCCCAAGAAAGATTGTATTTCCTTTTTACTCCTGGGTTCACCTACTTTCAAAATTGAACTCACCCTTTCAGGATCAATTTTTATTCCATCGTTGGATATTATATGGCCCAACAACTTTCCTTCTTCCAATGCAAAATTGGATTTCTTCGGATTCAATGATATACCAAACTTTCTACACTTCATGAAAACTTTCTCTAAATGATGTAAATGTTCTCTGTCAGATTTTGAATAGACTGTAATATCATCCATGTAGATTACCACAAAATTCCCAATCTCTCCTGCAAAAGCAATGTCCATAGCTCGTTGGAAAGTAGCTCCTGCATTCATTAGGCCAAAAGGCATCTTTGCATACATAAAGGTGCCCCAAGGTGTAGTAAATGCAGTTTTCTCTTGATCTTCAGGTAATACATTGATCTGATTATAGCTAGAAAAACCGTCCAACATTGAAATTCTCTCAGCTCCGACTACTCTTTGTAAAATATGATCCATCTTTGGCAAAGGATAATTGTCTTTCATAGAAAATTTATTTTAAATTCTGGAAATCTACACACAGTCTGATTTCTCCATTTTTCTTTCTAACAGGAACCAAATTTGCAAACCACTTTGAAAATCTTAGAGTTACAATGATCTTGGCATAAAATAAGTTCTTAATTTCCTTCTCAATAATAGGAAGCAACTTAGGGTTTATCCTTCTGAGCTTTTGTTTGAAAGGTTTCTCCCCAGGCTTTATAGGAATAGTATGTTGTATGATAGAGGTATCATATTCCTTAAGGTCTTCATAACTCCAAGAAAAGACATCTGTATACTTTTTCATTAAATTCACATATTCTTATTTTTCTTTTCCAGGCAATTTCTTGGATACCTTTATAATCTTAGGACTCTCTTTAGTGCCAATATTCCTATCCTCAACAGCATTCTCAATAGGCTTTACTTTGGGATTCTTAGCCACATCATTCTGATAAAAACGTTTTTCCAAAGGAATCAAACCCCTTGGTATGAAATTATTTTTTAATTGAATAATATATTTACCTCCTAGGGTTCCCTTCAACTTTTCAGCACCATTCCCCTCTTTCTCAAGTTCTTCATTATCTTGAATACTTTCGTCATTGTCATTTTCGGTGTCAATAGAAGTGTTCACAAATTCTCCTGAGAGTTCCAAGAACCTTCTGATTTGCATGTCATCTTCAAATACTTTCCAATATTTAGAATTATCAGGAATCGACATTCTATTCACAATTTCCACTTGGTATTCCCTCTGACTAGCAACAGGGGTTTCAAACTTTCCAGCAGCCACAGCTAAAGAATCAACCACCAAATTTTCATGTCTCAGAATTACCTGAATTGTATGTTATGTAAAAAAGTTACCAAACATATCCCATACTTCATTCCTATAAGCCCTCATCCGGGGATGCCTGGTTTGATAGCTACCATTTACTTGATTTATCACCAACTCTGAATCTCCTAAGACTTTTATTCTTTGAGCTTCCAAATATTTCAAAGCATGCAATCCCAATAACAAAGATGCATATTCTGCCACATTATTTGTGCATTCAAATGTCAATTTATATGATAAATCTTTGAAATCCCAAATAGGAGAAATTATATACACCCCGGCTCCAAAACCTGTTTTTGCAGCAGATCCATCGAAATACATAATCCACTGGCCTTCTCTTATTTGTTTCACCTCCAAAGCATCATGTTTCGTCACTTCCTTTTCCTTATCTTCCTCATACTTCTTGCACGATGATTCTTCTAAATCATGTGGGACAACATCATTAAAGAAAATAGAATACCCCAAATCAGTATCAACAGCATATATGTGATGAATTTCAGGTTTATCTTGACTGCTTACTACATAAGGAGTTCTTTTTCACTATATAACCTTTTGCTCCCATCTTGAACAGGAATTGTAGCATATTACATATCCATCTGTAAACTACCTTTTAACTTGGAAGTCCAAGATCTTGACAAAAATACCCCAAACATAGGTGGAATATCTGCCACTACCACATCCATGACTATAGTTTTAGATGGCAATTTATTCAGAGTCACTACCATGCCTTTGATCAAACCAAGGCATTTTACTCTTTTAGAATCAAATGAATACAAATCTTTATAGGTTCTTGTTACTTCCAATCCCAAACTTTCAACCACTCCCTTTGGAATTAAATTATCTGATGCTCCTAAGTCTAACATAGCATTATGGACCACCTTATCATGCACATTCAGACTCAAATAAAAAGGAGGGACTTCTTCAATTTCTAAATTTTCAATCTTTGACCCAAATGAAATAGTAGGATTATCATCATTCAACTCTAAAATATCAGATTGCCATTCTCCTTGACCTTTGACCATTTTTGTTATAGTGTCTCTATATTCATTTTCTCAGCAACTCGTTAAACAGAACAGAAATTTTTAACTTTGAAAGCTCATTTTGCAAATTAAAACCAGAAATAGCCCTTTCTACATCAATTGGGGCCACTTGCTTTATTTTTTTGTTTCTTTGTATCTCATTTTCAGCTTCTTTATTTACAAGAGACTCTTTTTGCACTTCTTTTCCCTTTTCTACATGTAGGGAACTCGTGGAAGGTTGATCTGGATTTGCCTTCCCCTTATTTATAAAAACTTCCCTGTTTCTAAATCTGATTTTCCTTTGCAAATCATCCATAGCATGTAAATAACCCCTTTGATACTGCTCTGTTTCCCTCTCAAATTCTTCATTCCCACCTTCCTGTTCAAACATATTATGCTCTTCTTCAGTAAGATATATCTCTGAATCCAATTCTCCAAAAAGATGAATTTCATTCTTAGTAGGGTCTTCTTCATCAGCAACATAATTTTCAGGGAACGGTGGTCGAATTGGCTGCTCTTCTGGGTTTCTTGGGTTTCTTATGTCTCTTTGCCTATTTTGTGGAAGAACAGGAAGATTTGGTCTTCTAAAATTGGGGTTCCTTATTTGAGGGTCAGCTTGTTCTCTGTTGAACCCCCTATTATCCATAGTTAATTTGTCCATCAACTTTTCCATTGTTTTCAACATCATTTCAAATTTGACGTCATTAGTAGAAGAAGAGGCAAAAGGCAAATTTTCATCCTTTTTCCTTCTATCAATATCTCTATGCTTCATTTTTCCACTTGCCATCATATTTGCTTCTACTTCCAAAGCATCTGTAAACATTGCAGCAAGGGTTGTCGATTTTCTTTCATTTAATGAGAATGCAAAATCATTGTCAAAGGCTTCAGCATAATGTAATTTGGCAGCGGCCATAGAAGGTTTTATATCTTCCGGAATGGAATTATACACCCTCATGAACTTGCTGGAGAATTCATGGACAGATTCGAAACCCCTTTTTTTGAGATTGCTATACTGAGACAAGAGTTGTAGAGGATTTGGTTTATCATCCCACCTATCTAGAAATGCATTCTGGAAATCCTGAAAATTCATTATGGATCCATCTGGAAAATATTTAAACCATTTCTTGGCCTCACCTAACAAACTTTGAGCAAACAACCACATTTTGACATCTGGATAATCAACTTCTTCTAAGTCAATGAAATCTTCAAACTTGGCAACATGTTGCTTTGCGGTTATGTCACCTTCTCCATCAAATAAAGAAATTCTTTGGGAATAATTCTGAGGGTGGTCATGTAATAAAGCAGGAAAGTGTAAGGGAGCAAATCTAGCTACCATGGGTCTAGGTGGGTTCAAGAGAACTGAAGATTTTTTAGTATTTTGAACAACAAAGGTTTTGGCTTTTGTAGTCTGTTGTAAATATCTCCAGAGGGAATCCAACAAATAAGACTCTAATCTATGAGAATTAAACTCGGTATTCTTAAGATCCGACTCAGATTTGGTTTTCAACAAAATTTTTCCAATGTTAACTTCCCATTCTGGATCAATAGGGGAATCTTGAGAAGATGATGCACCAAACAAAGGAAAACCTATCTTTTCTTTATCTTTTCTCTTAAATAATTTTTCCGGATCTTCCAAACTTTTCAAGACTTTGGTATCAGAGTTACCTCATGTGTGTCTTCTCGAAGCCAGAATGACTCGTTAGGTTCTAAAAAAGTTTTACAATGGAGTCGCCATGGCAAATATACAACCTTTCTACTGGTAAAAATTCATGTTTGCCCACAGAAATCTTCTTCAACTTTGTCATTATCCCCAGGGCATATGTGCACTTTCATTCCCCATAAATGGCACCAATTTGTTCGCACTCAGAATGTACCCAAGTTGTAAAAGATAAATTCCAAGGCAACAGCAAAACCACTTTTAGAAAGAAACTGGCTTTTCTTTCTGGAGAGGGATCTCTCAAATACAAATTTAACAAGGCCAGATATAATTCAACACTTAAAAATTGTATAAATGGTTGAAACAACAAGTAACCATTGGACAATGGAGTTGCATATACATAAAGATATCACATAGACATATGCATGAGATTTTGTCAATGGAAAGATAACCATTCCATCACAGTCATTCATTTAGTTCAGGTGAAACAGAAGTGATAATGAACAGCCCATTAATATAGAGCATCAAAGATGAATTCTATATTAACTTTAGTAGAAAAATGTATAAAATATCTAAAACGATGATTAGAGCATAAACGCTATGAATTCCAACCATCCAACACTGTGTTTTCAGATATGAAGAAAAACAGAATGAAATGTTACATTGGAAAAACAATCGCAGAAGAAAAGGAAAACGGACTGTAATGTAAATGACACAGGAATCCCTGATAACTCTTATGCATATGCTTTGTTATTCAAAAATATATGTCTTCAGAAGAAACAATCAACAACAAGATGGGTTCCAACCCCCATCATCTAAAATAGATGCACTTATATACATAAAATCATTTCATCTTCCAAGAAGATTTATAACTGAATAACTAAATAATAAAAGTCTTGTAACTATATTCCTAACTCCTAGGAATAAACTACTAGCTTCGATCCTAACATATCATCAAGTTAAAATCAACTCGATAACATGGTCTCATCCAAGAAGCTCCTCAGTGCGCAACACCTGTCTTTATGAATGCAGGATATATTTCATTTTTCCAAATCTTTCTATTGCTCTCCATTGCTCCGCGCTTGGAATATCATATCCGATCATCTCACGAATGGACACCTCCAGCTCCATGTAGGCTTCATAAGACACCTTAGGCAACTTTCCCTTGATGATTAGGAACTTTTGTAGTATCTCAAAATCTTCCGTCAGCTTATCCACAATGACTTTCCCTATCAGCCCCTTTTCCAGATCATCAAATTTGGAATGATCCATGTGGATTTGTACCAACAGGTTGTGATATTTCTCTTGAGAAAACATTCGTCCCTCCTCATCCCAAAAGGAAGGAATTCTGTCTTCATACAGTTCTTTGAAAGCTTGTTTGTTATCTCTTCCACTTCCAGAACTTATGATGTCTGCTTGCAACTTTTTGATTTGAATGGAATTGGCTTCATTTTCAAATTTCTCATGTTTTAACTGAACTCCTAACTTGTCTACCAAAATTTGCAACTTATTAACTCTCGTCATGGCATGCAATAAATCAGAATAAATAATGTCACCTGTTTGCTTATGCAACTGTATTTTGTCTGGCACACTAATCTTGTCTAACCGTAGTTCCATTTCTGACATCTTCTTGTCATTTACCATGGCTAATTTAAAAGTATTTCTTTCTATGTCCCTAGTAGAAATCAAGGAAGTTTTTGGACTATTTAAACTCCTCACCTGCGGGAGTAAATTCCTTGTCTCTTCTAGGGATTGTTTTCGTTTCTCCATATAACTGGCCATTAGCTCTTCTTTGGACTTGAAAACTGGGCTTGATTCTGAATTATCTATATCTTTAAAAGAAACCCATTTCACCTGTACAGATTTTGTAGGGACCAAAACACCTCTTTTTAGATCATCTGCAATAACTTCACTTAAAGCTTTATCATCCTGAAACAACCTAGCTTTTTTATGTGAATCATCTTCATCCACTTCCATGCTTTCAATTTCTAAAAGACTCCTCTTAACCAAAATATTAGCACCCTCCATCACTTGAGATACTGCAACTGGTATAACACTTGTACTTTCATCAAATCTTGGAATTTCCATAAAATGAGACAAATTGGTTGTCTCGCTCAGGCCTTCAATAACTTGGTGGTCAAATGGCTTGTTTTTGTTTTCCTGCTTTCTCAAGGAAATTATATGGTGGGGATCATAATTTACCCCTGGCTCTTTTTGAAATTCCATGCTTCCCAACAATTTTTCCATAAACACCAGGGCACCTTTATTTTTGAAAATAAAAGAACCAACTTTGAGAGAGAACTTGATACTTGAGGATTTCTTAAAGGCCTCAAAGTGTTCTTCTTCTGAATGCAATCTTTGTCTCATAAACTCTAATGAAAAAATTATGGGAGTAAGAAAAGAAGGTAACCTATATGGTTCTCCAGTAAAACCATATATTCTTAAAATAGTGGAATCTTTATAAAGAAACCAATCCCCAACTCTATACTCAGGTGAGGATTGCATCATGTTTTTCATCTCTTCTAATACTTTGGGTAACATCTCATCAAATAACATCTTGTATATTTCAGACATGATAGAATTGGAAAATTCAAACATGTTGATTTGCTTGGGCAAATCTGTAGAGAACATGGTACTTAAAAACTGCAGCTCAGTGACGTTCGAACACAGCAACAGGTTCAGTAAATATGTTTGAAACTTGAAGAACCTAACTTTTGAAAATTCACTCAATTGAGGATGTATCCCTTCTGCCAAGTATTCATCCAGACTAAATACATGAAATGGTTGAGACTCAGAACTCAATGAACTTATTTTTAACAGAAATCCCAGGATGACTTCATTTACATGAAAATCATCATCTAGACCCAAGACTTGATAGACTAAGGACACCACTAATTGAACTTCATCTATGAAAATACAAACACGGTATGGCAGGAAAAGACCATCTAATGACTGACCATCCTTAAGAATATTTGACAAGAATTCACAACGGACCTCAGTTTCACAATTTTTATACATTTCGGCTAAAATGGACTCATTTACAGGTTCACGACTTTCAGGGTAGTTATTAGGCAAGTTTAGATTTTCACAGATGACTTTGGCGTCAATCTGACATAGTATCCTAGACGTAGATTGACTGACAATAACTCTCTGAGAAGAAGAAGAATTAACTGCGCACCACTCAGTGAACTCGAGAAAGTGTAGGGGTCTGCTCGACAGCAAAATAATATAAAAACGATTTACATGCATTTAAGATATCATTATTCTGTGAATTGTATTGCCATAAAATCTCTTTGCTAACTGACACACTTCCTACGGATAGGAAAGGGTCACACACTCCTCTGTCCCTATTAACCAGATAGTCTTCTCTGTCATCTAAAATACGACTAAACCCTTGCAAATCTTTTCCTTGTTCCATAATTCAGTCAATAATGGTAATTAGATGGATGAATTCTGGGCGTTTGAGCCTTACCTGTTACTGTGGCTGCGTGTGTTCGAAATTGACTGTTTGAGGTTGATGAGCATGCAGGTCCTTTTCATTCGTCCGGTGCCAATAAAATAATCCTTGAGAAAGTCAACTTTGTTTATATAGGACCCCACTCTGGAGGCCCCCCTTCGGCGGTTTCCACCAAACTGCTTTTGCCTCCGGAATGCACCACCTTCGACCATCTTTCTCGTGGTTTCCATTCCGCTACCACCTTTTATATCCAACCACCGCGCAACTTCCCGCTCCGGATCCACCCACGATCATCGATGTAATTAACCTTTATTTCCCAGCCGTCGGATCAAGCGACACGTACCCAATTCCATAGGGGCGTCCTAGTTTTATCAAACGTGTAAATCTATATGGCGGAGTCCACAACGACTGTAGATTTCATCAAAATGGATTAGATACCGTTGATCTTTACATATCATCAAACACTCGCATGTCTTTATCCTTCTCGTATCTTCACGAGGCAAACACGTTCTAGGCCACCGATCTCCATTTTTTCGCTCTGCATCGTTGGATTCCATGACAATTCATCGCATATTCGCCCTTTGTTCATACTTTATACCATAATATTTAACCAAAGTTTGACAAGCAACCATTATTTCCTCTTCACCATGGTCCCTTCGAGCCTCTGCAAGGTAGGGTTTTTAGCAACTGGATCAGCATCATCACTGCTTCTGCTATCTCAATCAAATGGTGATATCTCTTCATTCTTCTCATCATAGGAAGTTCCATAGAGCTAGCCCTTTCTCATGTTGGTTTTAGGCCTAGCCTCCATGTAGGTCTTCATCTTATTTAGCACTTATATTTTACCATGTTCAAAAACACATCACATCTATGTCAGAAAGGCCCGCCCAACACTCATATCTATCCATGGTCGAAAACTCATTGCAAACCATGTCAGAAGGGCTCTGCACTTACATCTGATCATGATAGAAAAATCATCACACATCATGTCAAAAAGGATCTACACTTATATCTGACCATGATAGGAAACTCATCACACATCATGTCAGAAAGGATTTGCACTTATATCTGACCATGATAGGAAACTCATCACACATCATCTTAGAAAGGCTCTGCACTTATATCTAACCATGATAAGAAACTCGTCACACATCATGTCAGAAAGGCTCTGAACTTACATCTGACCATGATAGGAAACTCATCACACATCATGTCAGAAAAGCTCTACACTTATATTTGATCATGTGGGATGAACACATCACCATAGTCACATCAGAATGGCTCTCAACCCCAGGCTGAGTGTCAGTCCTAGACTAAACAAATTCCTGGTAACTAAACAGGTGCCTCCATTCTCCTAGAGAATGGCCTTCTACACTTACATCTGATCATGTGGGAACACATCCCATAGTCACCTCAAAATGGCTCTCAGCCCTAGGCTGAGGATTCCTGGTAACTGACCAAGTGCCTCCATTCTCCGAGAGAATGGTACTCAACACTTATATCTGATCATGTGGGAACACAAACCACAATCATATTAGAGAATCTCTCCACTTACATCTGACCATGGAAGGAGCCAATCCCCTCACCATGTCAGAATGGCTACAACACTTATATCTGACCATGGAAGGAACTAATCCTCTCACCATGTCAGAAGGGCTCAGGGACTCATCACTTCCCTTTGGACGGAGCCTTGATCTGGAGAACACCAAGCTTCTCCTTGAAGTACTCAAACTTCACTCTGGCCAATGGCTTAGTCAACACATCAGCTATATGTTTGTTCGTCGCAACATACTGGAGCTTCACTGCTCCTCTCTACACCATATCCTTGATATAGTGATATTTGATCTCAATATTCTTCGACTTTCCACGAACACTAGGTTCTCAAAAAACTTCACAAAACTCTGGTTGTCATAATATATATAAGTATCATCCAACTAGAGATCAAATAAATAATACAGTATATTCCTTAGCCATACTGCCTCACAACTAGCTAAGCAAGCTGCAACATACTCTGCTTTAGTTGTACTCAGTTCCACACAGGACTGCTTCCTGCTAAACCAAGAGATCACACCCGATCCCATACTAAAGTAACACCCTGAAGTGTTCTTCCTATCGATGGCACTGCCCAATCTAAATCCACATAACCCTCTAGGTTGATCTTCTAATTTTCCTCATAATTGATCCCATACTCAACTGTGCCCTTCAGGTACCTCACTGCATGCTTTGGAACCATCAAGTGAACATGTCTCAATGTGTTAACAGCAAAGAAAATATCTGGTCTGGTATTTGTTAGGCACATCATGGAACCAATAATCTTACAATACATCATACCATCAACCGTATTTGATGAAGCAACACTCAATAGCTTCAGGTTCGATGCCATAGGTGTGGTCATGGCCTTGCAGTCCATCATCCCGAATATCTTGACGATCTCTACTGTATACTTCCCTTATCCGAAGGATATTCCATTCGCATTCTGCCACACCTCCATGCCTAGAAAATAGTGCATCATATCCAAGTCCTTCATCTTGAACTCGGTAGTAAGTCTTCTTCTTGCAAATTTAATGAGTTTCTCTTTTCTGTCAGGAACAAGTCATTGACATGTAACAAGAGCATCACTGGTCTTCTGTCTTCAACCTTGAAGCAAAGGTAAATCCTAGAGTCATCATTAATATTTCAATCCTATCATACCATGTTTAACCTCAGGATCTTCTACAGTCACTCCCTCTGCAGTGGAACATTCTGTACCGAAGTGACAAGTATCTTCCTCTGCTACTAATATTCTATGTATCCATCTAGGATCACTAGATACCAAGATCCTCTATCTTGAACTTTTTCAAAAGTTCTTCTCGCACCCTTCTGTAAGCTTGTCATCCTCTATAGACTTTCATCTTCAACCTTGTAGAAAAGGTTCAGATCTTCATCAAGCTCCTCATGTATGTGTTACCCCATGGGTGTCTTATGAGCTCGTACAAGGCCTTCTTTCATTTGCACACATGATTCTACTTGTCATGTGTCTCAACTCCCACTAGATGCAAATGTCTCTTTTTAGTCTATGCATTCTTTTCATGATAAGCCTCGTGCTACGAATCTTGCCTTATATCCCACGATGTTTCCATCTACTACATAATGGAACTACAAACTTCCCTTCCCGTATCGATACTGTATCCTAGACATCATTCTTCTTGAACTGGTCTTCCCTTTATTCTTGGTTACTTCTTCATAGTTGGAAGTTTTTGCATCAATGATGTCGCTACATTCATCATATTATTATTCATCTTGAACTTTCATCATTTGTTCTTCGAAACAAGTCTCATCCTTCTTTGCTTGTAGGCGATTTTACGCGATCTTTCATACAAGTCAAATGCATTAGTTGTATGGTTACAAACATTTCATAAGGTATATTCATAATGAAAAATTATTTTGCATCAAGATATATTATTATGAAACTATTTTAGCTAATACAACATTCATCCATATCTCACGAAAACTTTCTAGATGCCTTCCATCTCTACCGGGACAACATTGAGATTGTGCACTAATCCAATATGTCAGAAAAGAGCTTTCATTATATATAAGTAGCAATGGAGAGTTGTATAGCACCATGAGATACTTACCCATTACATGCATATTAGTAGTATAGTGTCATTAATGCAAACATTCTATCATGCATAATACATGAACTGAATATAAACAAATGCATAACAAAATGATATCATGAAATGACAATTGAGTACTTGTATTTATTTGTTTCATGGGTATATTCCTTCTTGAGCCTTCAGCTTCATCATCTTCATCATTTATTACCCAAATGATAATATGGATAAGAGTTTCTTCAAGATTTGAGTCCTTCATATTCCTCATTGGTTGAGGGATCTTCTTTGGATGGTGAGAGCTTGATCTTTAGTTGCTCCCATCTTCTCTTCTATTATTATGAGTTGAGCTTCTTCTTCTTCCCAGAGTCTGCTGAAAGTAAGCACTTCCTTCTGGAACACATTCCTTGCATGATTGAATCCCATGATCTTGGGAGTTCATTCAAGGTATCTATCACCACTTTTGAATTCTCCACTTCTTCTTGTACTGCTACAAGTTGTTCTTTGATTTGAGAGACCCTCGTAAAGTATGACTGTATGGTCTCTGCATTCTAGATCTTCAAATTCTTCAATTGTTTTCTCAAAGTCATATTCTGATTTATATTCTTCCCTTTAAATATCTTGGTCAAGGAATCAAACATCTCTTTCGGTGTCTTTAGGGAAGAAACATGTGGTATAAGGTGATCCGTGATTGAATCAGCAATGATCTTCTTGTCCTTGACCAAGTTATTCTAGTGTAAGGTTTTTAGCCTCATCTCCCTCTGAAACTGGAACCTCTCTAATTATGTAGGTGTCCAATTCATTTTCTTCAGAGAGATCATATACTTCCATGCTTGGAATTTTTCAACTTCACCAAGCTTATCATCAAGCTGATGTGATAGATCACTTTGAAATGAGGACTTAAAATGAAAATAGCAAAAGATTAGAGCTTACCGATTTGAGGTGTCCGTCCTGGTTCCGGAGTTGGCTGATCTAGGGTTTGTCAAAGAAAAGCTAATTTTCAAAAAATTGGAATCTTTAAGATCGGATTGGATAGAAAGATAGAAATATTCAAGGTGAGCTTTCCAATGTAATATTTTTATGAAAACAATGGAGGGAAGCCCTAGTTTACAAATTTCTTCTACAAAAATACATGACATTGTTTCTGCGGTAAATATGAAATTACTCCTCCTATGTGTCTGAAATTTCATACTAAGGTATCCTCAGCTATCTTTGTTCCAACACCATAGGTTTCATTAGAATTTGTTTCACCAATTGGTACTTATGAGCATTTTCCCAAGGTGTCCTGTTTCAGGACTATTCTGCATATCGAAGTTGTACAAACTGCCACATGTCCCTATTTTTATATTCTAGGTCTAAAACTTTGACCACAGAAAGTACAGTTGAAATTTTGGTGCCGTTGTCAGGGAAGAAGTTCTTCTCCTTCCTGGATGGGTTCAGTGGGTACAATCAGATTCAGATTTCTCCTGAGGACCAAGATAAATCTACCTTCACTTGTCCATGGGGAACGTTTGCCTACAGAGTGCTTCCCTTTGGTTTATGTAATGCACCAGCAACATTTCAAAGAGCTGTAATTGGCATATTTTTTGAGTTAGTTAATGATAACATGGAAATCTTTATGAACGATTTTACTCCTTACGGCAAGGATTTTGAAGAAGCATTGGAAAATCTAAATAAAGTTTTAACTCGCTGTGAACAGACCCAGCTCTCTTTAAGCACTAAAAAGTGCCATATGATGATGAGTGAAGGGGTAGTATTGGGGCACTTCATCTCTGTCAATGGCATTCAGGTGGACCCCTCAAAAATAAATATGATAAAAAATATACCTACTCCTACAACTCAAAAATAGGTGCGAAGTTTTCTGGGGCATGCTGGATACTACCGAAGATTTATAGAAAATTTTTCCAAACTTGCTTCTCCTTTGTTTTCTCTATTAATGAAGGATGCACAGTTTGTTTGGAGTGAAGCATGCCAGACAGCATTTGTTAAGCTTAAGGAGAAGCTGTCCACAGCTCCTATCTTAAGAGGACCTAATTGGACCCTACCCTTTCATATTTCTTCAGATGCTTCTGATATTTCCATTGGAGCAGTTTTAGGACAGCAGGATGGTCAAGTACCCTATGCAATTTATTATATTAGTAAAAAATTAGCCCCTGCTGAACTTAATTATACTGTCACTGAAAAAGAATTCTTAGCTATCGTTTACTCCATTAATAAATTTCGACATTACATTACTAGGAATCCTACGTTTGTGCACACTGACCACTCTGCCATTAAATATTTGATGAACAAACCAGTCACTAATGCTAGAGTGACCAGGTGGCTCTTATTATTACAGGAATTTGATATTACCATCATAGATAAACCTGGGAAAGAAAATGTTGTCGCTGATTTTTTATCTCGTTTCACTAACAGTGATGATAATTTTCCTGTTGAGGACTCTTTTCCAGATGAACATCTATTCGCACTTTCAGCTCATTCCCATCAGTATGCAGACGTCACTAATTATCTGGTTGCAGGAAATCTCCCGCCACATATGTCTAAAAGAGAAAAGAGGAAAATCATCCAGCAAAGTGCCAGGTATTGTTGGGTAAACGGTCATCTCTTCTACATAGGTCCTGATCTTGAGATTAGAAGGTGTGTAAGGGAAGATGAAATATTTCATATACTGAAAGCATATCACGATGAACCTTGTGGGGGACACTTTGTAGACAGAAGGACAGGGCACAAAGCGCTAAGGATGGGCTACTATTGGCCAACTCTTTTCAGGGATGATAAAAGGTATGTTCAGTCCTATGATAGCTGCCAAAGGATGGGCCAGCCCAACAGATCAGATCAGATGCCTCTACAACCTCAAGTAGTAGTTGAACCATTTGATATATGGGCTATGGATTTCGTTGGCCCTATCAGCCCTTATTACAAATAGAAAGCCTACATTCTGGTCTGTGCCGATTATATGACCAAGTGGGAAGAAGCTGTAGCTCTAGCTAAGGCTAATGACCAAGCTGTGATTGATTTTCTATACAGTGAAATATTTACCCTTTTTGGGGTACCTAAGGAAGTAGTTACCAATGGGGGACCGCAGTTTATGTCACATCAATTTGAGGCCCTGCTACGGAAGTATCATGTTCAGCATAGGGTAGCTTCACCTTACCATCCCCAAGCCAATGGCCAGGTGTAAAGCACTAATAAAGTTATTGAAGCCACCCTTACCAAGACAGTTAAGAGCCATCGAAAAGATTGGGCTGGCCGGCCTCCGAAAGCACTGTGGGCATATCGCACCACTTGGCGTAACACCACAGGTTTCTCTCCTTATGATTTAGTGTATGGAAAAAGCACCATCTTTCCAATTGAATTTGAAATCAAGACCCTGAAGATAGCCATCGAAGTGAATCTGGATGTAACCAAAGCTGAGAAAAGAAGATTAAATCAACTGAATAAGCTGGACGAGAATCGGTTAGCTATAGTAGACCAGACTGTGTTAATTCAGCAACAGAGATCCAATTGGCATGACCGATTCATTAAAAAAAAGGTCTTTTGTGAAAGAGACTGGGAATTACTATACGATCCAAATTCAAAAGAGATTTCAAAGGTAAATTACACATAAGGTGGCTGGGCCCATACCTAGTAGACAGGGTATTTGATAATGAGACTATCTGCCTGGTGACCATTGATGAAAACCGTGTACCATCATTTTCTAATGGTCACAGGCTGCGACTATACCGTAAGCCAATTTCAAAGGATGCATTTATCTCGCAAATTGTCGCTGACCCAGATTATCAGCTAGCACTAGGGCAGGAACTTCTCTCTACCTCTGTCAATCTTTAATTGGTCACTGTAAATCACGCAGGAATCACTGTACATAAATAACTACTTTTTTTTTCTTCCTGTTTCATTATATTATTTTTCTCCTTTCGCATTTGATCTTCTTTGTTTGCTATTGTTTTTCCAAGAGTTGCAGGGAAGCGCCCAGGGATATGATCAGATTGGGCCTATCGAATGGGAGTCGTTTTTTGTGCCTTCCCGCGCCATATTTCTTCTCCTTAAATAAATTTGTCATGGCTACGACATTTTTCCCAGTGGCCGTGACCCTTTTTCCCGACGGCTGCGACACCTTTCCCGGTAGCCATGATCTTTTCTCGACGGCTGTGACATCTTTCCCGACGACCGTGATCCTTTTTCCTGACGACTGCGACAACTTTCCCGGCGGCCATGACCCTTTTTCCTGATGGCTGCGACACCTTTTCCAACAGCCATGATCCTTTTTCCCGATGGTTACGACATCCTCCCCGGCGGCCATGATCTTTTTTTTTACGGCTGCGATATCTTTCTCGGCAGCCGTGATCTTTTTTCGACGGCTACGACACCTTTCCCGGCAGCCGTGATATTTTTCCGATGGCTGTGAAACCTTTCTCAGTATTCATGATCTTTTTTTGATGGCTATGACAGCTTTCCCAGCAGTCGTGATCTTTTTCCGACAGCTATGACACCTTTCCCGGTGGCTGTGATCCTTTTTCCGACGGCTACGACATCCTTCCCAGCGGCCGTGATCCTTTCTCCGATGGCCGCAACATCTTTCCTGGCAGCTGAAAATATTCTATATTTGGCTGATATTTCCATCATTAAGGGACATGTCTCTGTTTCAATTTCTTCATAACCTGCGGTGGTAACTGCTGTGTTATTGGAAAATTGCTTTGTACGCCATTAATTCCTCTAGATATGGCTCAGATTGCTCCTCCTTGTGCCGGAAATCTGGTCCATAAGGTAACATTCTTCATAATTCTGACCATTTGGATGTGATGGTTTGTGCTTCATTGGTGGAAAGAATTATTGCAGTATCCTAGTTATAATGATTATAATTAATGACTGTGCAGAAGTTCGGCTTCCGCAACGTCAGCAACCAGACGTTCCGTTATTCTCCGAAGGATATCCAGAGCGCAGTCTCAAAGGTATGGCTTTGATTAATCATGTGATTAAGTATTGATATGATTTAATAATGTTTGTCGTACCTCTATTTTTAAGCCCATTATTTCCTGATTAACTCTTTTCCCGTGCGACGTAAAGACTAATAACCGCCACCTTCCCCAATTCGGAATGAAATTTCAAATAATTTGGTGTGCTGAAACTTTCCAAATTTTCCTAACATCTCCTCTCAGCAGTTCATGCATATTTTGTGCCATAACCTCCATTGTCAGAGTCTGTAATTTGTTGAACAAAAATCTTAGTCTGAAGCCAGAACCATGGGGATTCCAAGTCGTTATGAACCTTCAAATACACAAGCGCTCAGGAGAAATGTTGCGGTCTTTGCCATCTTTGAAGCCGCTGGTTGGACGGAATTTTTTGAACGTCTAGATGGATTCAACCATGAAGCAGCCCTACAATTTGCTCTGAACCTCACAGAAACTTACTCAGAGGTTTGGGGGTTGCACATCGAAGTTTCGGAGGTCATTATATATGATTTCACTGCCATCCCTCAGGTGCGAAGGGCTTGGTTTGGACGTCGAGTCCCCACTACTACAACATTGCAAGACTTTTTAATAGAAGGGGAGCAGGTTCACACGTCGAGAATAGGGATAGCACTGCAGTCATTGCCGCAGCCATGGGACTAGGTTGCTATCTTCCTCAAGAAATATATCACTTGTGAAGGTAGGTACCAAACCGTTTATAATTCTGAACTGCCTTTACTATCTCATCTCCACCATAGGATTTTGTTGAACATTCCATATTATCTGCTTCATGATTTGCATCATATGTGTAGCTAGGGTTTTCACCCTAGCTTGTGCTGATGAGCACCTACTAAGGAATCTGGAATCCTTAGTAGCAGTTCAATGATGTATATGAATTAAACAAAGATAAACTGAAACAAAGACTAATCTAAATACGTTCTTGAAGCTAAAGCAGTAAAAAGTAAAGAACATGAAACAGAAACAGTAAAGAAATGAATAATGATTTTTATTGGTATTACCTCCAATGAGGAGGTTGATGGAGTCCGTTGCGCTGGTCCGATGTCGGTGGCTTCGAGCTCCAAGCTGCTTCTTTTCCTTCTCCGGTGGTGGAAAATGGGCCAAAAAGAGTTCTCAATGGTGAAAGTAGCTTGATGGTAAGCTAGGGTTTCGAGAATAATTTCAGCAGAGGCAGGATGCTTATGATAATGGATGTGGAATAATGGGTCTCCATCACTTATTTATAAAACCATGTTTAGGTCAGCTTTTTAGGGTTTTAGCTGTTTTAGGGTTTCAGCTATTAGGGTTTCTTCTTTTTTCCTCATTATTTTATATTTTTTATTCCTTTTTGGATATTTTTGGAGGAAAAAATGATTTTATAGCCTTTTGGAGGCATTTTAAGCTTTTTGGTGACCTTTTCGATGGTTTTTTATGGGTTTTTGATGGAGATATGGTAGGAGAGTGGACAAATGAGCCATGTAATGGGGTAGATGAGGTAGTTAACCATTTTTGGGTGTTAACAGATTGCCCCCTGATGTGTGAGGGCAGGAGCTCATCGTATGGCCGATGGACATCATGATTCATATTTGGTTTTTGTTGGGGTGTGGAGAAGAGAAGGAAGCAACTGAAGTCCGGGACACCGATCTCGAACCACCTGCAAGGACTGAAAAGTACATAACCTCAATAATGGATGAGGGATCATCTGATAATATGGACGAGGCGGGCATTCCCATGCTCGTATCAGAATATAACATAACAGTATAAATGGTCCTCAAATACTGGATGAGAAAAAGTATCTCAATAGATGGACGAGGCGGGCATTCCCATGCTCGTATCAAGATACAGCAAAATCACATGTGAGGCCCAAAATGAAGGACCTAGAGTAGATAATCACTGTGCATATCATGAGAGTCCAGAGGGGACACAAATCTGGAACATACTGCTGAGCTGACCATGTCTGAGCTGAACAAACTGATATACTGGAATGGCAACAATGCTACTGAATGTGGTTCGGAAGGAACTAATGTGCTGCTGGATCAGAGTGACAACGGTCATACGTGCAATGGTACACTGAGCTGGAACTAAACTGGGTACTCGAGGAAGCATAGAACTGAATGGATTCCGAATACAATCGCCAACGCAACCCGGACATCCACGGGAACATTTAACTGGGTGTTCCGAAGTGACTCACCAATGTGCTAGAGTCGGGGGAAATCCGGGGTCTTCGACACAGAATGAAAAGGATATATATCCTGCGCGATTCTCAACGATGTGAATAAGGTACTGAAGTTGAGCATGTGAGAAACAACCATTCGGAGAGGCAATGATGACTCCTTTCAAAATGGTCCGTAGGCACTCACCACAGATGGTGATGGGTCCAAGGCGCAGGGGCCTCTAGGTCTATCCTCTGGAATAGAGGTGTTGTCGTCGACAGAGGGAAACCTGCAACTATCAAGGCAATGATGTTTCCTTAACAGGAGTGCGAGGTGCAAAACCGAAATGTGATAGTACTGGTGGCAGGGTGATAAAATGGGGGGGGATAACTGGGCAAGTAGAGGAGGTGGACTCAAACTTCCTTTGTTCAGAGTATGATGGCGGGGCTGATCAGGCAGCATATGAAACTGACTGGTGGTAAAAAAGATCATATCGGTATAGCATCTGAGGGTGAATGGGCTGAGGGAGACTCAAGCTGTGGTAAAATGGTAGGAGACTACAGAATACTCTGAACAAAGGCGACCTGATTGGGGGTGCTGCCGAGGTGATCGATCAGAGCGCCAAGAGGCGCGGGGGGAGTTCTTCAGGGGTTAGGGAACTTGAAGAAGTGTGGATATAAAATAGTACTGTCCAGTGGATTTTACGAGCCCAGGACAGTTCATGCTCGTGGTTGCTTTCAATTTTAAGGAGTCTGAAAGCAAATAAGAAGACTCTGTAGTGATGAAATGGTACTGTCATGTGGATTTTGCGAGCCCATGACAGTTTATGCTCGTGGTTGCTTTCAATTTTAAGGAGTCGGAAAGCAAATAAGAAGGCTCTGATGGAATGAAATGGCACTGTCATGGGGATTTTGCGAGCCCATGACAGTTCATGCTCGCGGCTGCTTTCAATTTTAAGGAGTCTGAAAGCAAATAAGAAGACTCTGTAGTTGGAATGGTCAGTCAAGGAGGAAGTGTTCAATGAGGGGACATTGATGATGATCAGAACTGATGGTGGGGAGGGGGAACACTGGTGGGCCTCCTTACAGGGTGGTTGAATGGTGGCAAAAGAACGAAACCTTCGCAGTATGACAGGAGTGAATGGCTCATGTAAAAAGTGTGGAACAATCAGACGGCGGCCGATGGGGCGCGCTAATCAAGGTAGCAAGATGTCAGGATACAATGTTATGATTGTACCTAGGTGAGAGTGAGAAAGTATCTCAAGCATCATCACAAGCTCGGAAAGGTGATTCCTGCGATATAAAAGTACTAAAAACGGAGGGCGGCTAAAGTGGCACGCAAACCGAGATGACTATTGATGTCTAAAAAATGGGCAAAAAATGATGTATTCAAAAAGATGCAACGAGGTGAGCATTAGGATGAGCTAGTTGTACTGGTTCCAATGGCGGAAACGGTTCGGAAAACGGATTCCGGATGGGTTTAGAATGGCCAAAACAAGAACGAAGTCGACTGACTACAAATAGTAAGTGGGCCCCATGTGACACGTCATTTGTACTATTCGAGATTGATTGGCGATCAGAGTGAACTAGAGCTTACAGGTGATTTCTGGATGATCTGACCGGCGGATTCAAGATTCGGGAGAGCCAGGTATTCTGTTAAACCGACACTTGTTGTGATTTTTTGGGTTGGGGGGTTGGTGGGGCCCAGGGGGATCTGTTGTACGGTCGATAGGTGTGGACCGCAGGTTCAGCGGTCGAAATCACGGTCTCCGACCGCGGGTTTGACTTGTATAGACGCGGTCAGAGGTCGCGACTGTCGGGCTTGACAGCCGCGGTCTGGAACGCGACTGTCGGGCTTGACAGCCGCGGTCTAGACCACGACTGTCGGGCTTGACAGCCGCGGTCTGGACCACGACTGTCGGGCTTGACAGCCGCGGTCTGGACCGCGACTGTCGGGCTTGAAAGCCGCGGTCTGGACCGCGACTGTCGGGCTTGACAGCCGCGGTCTGGACCGCGGATGTTCTGGGTTATGGATGGGTGGGGCAGGTCTGTTATTTGGTCATGAGCCTAATGAGACTTCTTTGTTTGATTTGCAAGATGCCACGGGTGATATGGCGGGAGAGGGAGATGCCAGAGGATCTAGTGACTGCCATTCTGGAGGACCGCCGGGTGCGTTCCATGTTGGCGCTCTTCGGACTACTAAAGTTCGCGGAGATTCCGATGATACGGTCAGCAGGTTTACTGCTGAACCGCTTGATTGATTTCTGGGAGCCCGAGACACAGGCGTTTCGGGTACAGGGAGAGAGGGTGGAACTCACCCTGGTCGATGTGTATTTCATGACGGGGTTACCCTGCCTGGGGCGGGTAACGGATACACAGCCGCGGGTCTCTGCGGATCTCAATATAGATGACTTGGCAGCGCGCTTTTGCAGGGCAGACGCGAGGGTGCATAGGAATGCACTCCGGATTCAGGATTTACGGGAGTCAGCTGTACAGGCGATGGCAGCTTGTGTCGTACGGATTTTGCGATCCCAGTCACCTGAAAAGGTGTTTGGGGGGCAGATGCAGATTGTAGAGCGAGTGCTGGCTGGGACGTACTATGCGTGGGGCCAGATGTTCCTGACCTACGTGCAGCGACAGCTGACCGCAGCGAAGGAAGCTGGCAAGGGATTCTGCTTTGGTTCATTCCTAGTGGCCTTCTTCATGGAGAGGGTCCCTACCCTGCGGCCGCGGGTGCCAGTCAGAGAGGGAGGCCTGAGGGAGCCCCGGATGATCCAGTGGGGAGAGATGATGCGTCGCCGGGGCAACGGGGACGTGGGGTGGTATTTCACTCAGGAGCTATATATGCAGTGGCTTCAGTTACCTCTGGAGTTGGAGGACTATCCCTACAGAGGCATGGACTACACAGGGGATCCAGATGCACCATGGCCACCTGGACAGGCATGGGGTCCAGACGGTATGTATGATTTAATTGTTTTGTCCAGTTTTTTATGTTATATATGATATAGATGGTGACTGACAACTAGGTGTTTGCAGATGTGGGTCTGAGGCCGCCGCGAGATCATGTGCCCCGTAGAGGGGTTGTGGCGGTTCCGGCTTTGCTCGGGCGAGGTCCTGTGCATCGGCGAGACGCGGATGGGGCGCTAGAGTCTGTACGGGTGCTGTTGGAGCGGCTGTTGATGGGAGTGAGCGATGCGGGGTGGGAGGACCTTCCTCGAGATATGATTCGGGATTGTAGGCAGGTGCCTCAGGATTTCAGAGGGATAGCGTTCCGGGTGGCTCTCTTGGCGGAGAGGGCATGAGCACAGGTACTGAGGCCCACGCGAGCTGAGGACTCGTCGGAGGAGGAGCAGGAGGAGGAGTCAGAGGCTGCTGACACGGAGAGTGATCCGGGGTATGATTCCCACTAGGGAGAGCAGGGGTCTCTCCCTGATTTTTTGTAGCTGCGGCTTGTATTTTATGAGTTTTGAGGGATGTACATACATATTTTTTGTATAGCTGAGTACTGGGGTACTCAGAACATGTATAGTTCTGAACATGTATTTTTTGACTTGTATATATATATATGCACGTGGATGCACATTTTTTGGTGATATTGTCTCATTTGTACGCACGTGGATGCGCTTTATGATGTGTTCTACGTTGATGCTGCACGTGGATGCAAGTAGTCTAGGCTGTTGGGCACGTGGATGCCCCCTTTTTTGATATAATATGATGTATGTATGACTAGGCACATGGATGCCCCTGTGGATGCAAATGTCATTTTTATGGTTTGATGCTTTATGTATGCAAATGTTGATGCAATGCAGTCTTTTTGGATTTTTGTATATTTGGATGATATGTTATGGGGTAATGATGCACGATAGAGGTGTTACATAGTGTGATTGATATGCCAGTCTAGGACATTGTTCGCCATTTGATCTGCGACACTATTGTAAGCTCTTGGGACATGTGTGAATGTGATGGATTCAAACTGTCGGCTAATTTGTTTTGTACGCAGGAATTTTCTAAAGAGGCAGGGATCACGCACCTGGTAGCAGTTGTTGAGCTGGGAGACAAGTAGCTGGGAGTCCAAGAACACATGAAGGTGACGTATGCCCATCTGGAGGGCAGCAGTTAGGAGACCGGTCACAGCATCATACTCCGCCTGGTTATTGGTAGCAGCGCCGATACATATTCCGTCAAGGTGGATGCGTTCATTGGAAGGGGAGTATAAGACCCATGCTGCGGAAGCTAGGTTGGGAGACCAGTGGCTGGCACCATTAGCGAAGCCGATGTAAAAAGGTGGAAGAGGATCCATCTGTGGGCATGCAAAAATGCGATAAATGTGAGATTGTGGTAAAAAACGGTGAAAAACAAAAAAAGAGCAAACTGTGCAAATGCGGACCAATGAGGTTGCGGTTTCGGTTATGGGTAGAAACGTTTAAGATACAACCCGTTCCGGGGGTTAGAGAAGGGTCGTCCTTCAGAGTCTGCTAAAATGTATGCCCCCTTGCCGAGGCAAGTTTTCACAATGTAAGGGCCTTGCCACATGGACTCGAATTTTCCTTTACCGTTTTTGTCGTTGGCTTGGTCATAAGCGAGGACGAGGTCTCCTTCGTGGAAAGTGCGAGGGTGAACATGTTTGTCATAATGGGATTTGGAGCGTGTTTTGGCAGCTTCGATATTCTGGAGAGTGGCACGACGATCTTCATCGGCTTGTTCGAGGGATAGCAGACGTTGCTCAAGGGGGGAAGTATCGGGGAGAAGCTCAACAGCGATGTGTAAGGCAGGTATCTGACACTCAATGGGGAGGACAGACTCTACACCGTGAACTAAATCAAATGGGGTAAAACCAGTGGCGGTCTTGGTGGATGTATGGTAAGCCCATAAAGCAGGAAATAGCATATGGTGCCAATTTGACTTATGCCGATCGACGGTGCATTGGAGTATGGTTTTCAGGATTTTATTAACTGCTTCTACTTGACCGTTCCCTTGGGGGTAGTAAGCCGAGGAAAATTGGTGTTCGAACTTGAGGAGGGTGGATAACTCGCGCCACACACAATCTTCAAAATGTGATCCATGGTCAGATACCAATTGTTTAGGGACTCCGAATCTAGTGATGACATGGTTGAAGAAGAAACGGGCAGCCGTGTCAGCCTTACAATTGAAGGTGGGCATGGCTTCCGCCCATTTGGTGAAATAATCGACGGCGACAATGATGTACTTATGGCCGTTCGCTGATGTGGGTCTACACTCCATGAAGTCGATGGCCCACTCACAAAAGGGACCAACAGTGACTACTGGGTGTAACGAAGCAGGTGGCGTCCGAGCTTTGGGGGCGAAAAGTTGGCAGTTATGGCAATGCTTGACTGCATTGATGCAGTCGGTGAAGAGTGTGGGCCAGAAATATCCGGCGCGGACGACCTTTTGGGCAGTGGCCATCCCTAAGAAATGGCTGCCGCAGGCACCGCTATGACAATCATTAAGGACTTGTTCAGCTTCCTCATGTGTAAGGCAACGTCGAAGAATTGTGTCGATTCCTCGCCGGTAAAGGACATCTCCAATGAGGAGGTAGCGAGAGGCATGGTGACGGATACGACGACATCCGTTCCGAGTGACTGTGGGTTGAAACTTCTGCGTGCGCAGGTATAACAAGATATCGCCGTACCACGGGTCATCGGACGAGATGGTAAATAAGTGATTATCGGGTAACTCTTCGGAGATAGGTGGGGCTGGGATACAGGAAGGGAGATCCGTCATGAGCTGGGCAAGCGCAAGGGCTTTGGTGCTCTTGGGTGTTCGGAAAGTAAGGTCATATTCTTGGAGGATAATGACCCATTTGGCCACACGACCTTGTAGGAGCTGCCGGTTTAAGAGATAGACCATGGGGTTAGAGTCGGCGACGACTGTGGTATGACTAAGTAAAATGTAGTGTCACAACTTTTGGACAGAAAAGGCCACTGCTAGGGCTAGTCTCTCCTCATGTGGATAACGTAGGGGTGGGCCGGACAAGGTCTGGCTAACGTAGTAAATGACATGTTCTTGTCGTGAGGCGTCTTCTTGGACCAAGACTCCTGACACAGCATACTCGGATGCCGAGATGTAGAGGATGAAATCTTGAGAGAAATCCGGAGGGGAGATCAAGGGGGCTTGTGTGAGAGATTTCTTGAGGGAATTAAATGCAGCTTCTGCTTGCTTGTCCCAGACAAAGGGTACTCGGGTATGGAGTAGGCGCAAGAAACCATGAACGGTTGTGGAGTAATCGGGAATGAAGCGTCGAAGGAAATTAGATCGCCCTTGCAGACTTTGGAGCTGCTTGAGTGTTCGGGGAGAGGGAAGGTCTAAGATGGCTTGGAATTTCAGTGGATCTACAGTAATTCCTCTGTGGGAGACAATGAACCCCAACAATCGGCCTGCCGGAACGCAAAAAACACACTTGTGTGGGTTCAAGCGGATCTGATATTTGCGACAACGCAGAAAAACTTGCCGAAGGTCGTTTAGGTGGTCTGATCGTTTTCAGGAAGGAGCTGTAAGGTCATCTAGGTATACGAGTAGGATGTGGACCAAATCATGAAAGCAATAGGTCATGGCCCGCTGAAACGTTGCGCCAGGATTTTTGAGACCGAAAGGCATAACACGATAGGCAAAAGTGCCCCATGGGGTAGTAAAAGCGGTCTTGTATTGGTCTTCCTTACGGATTTGTATCTGATTATATCCGGAAAAACCATCCATGAAGGAGAGGACTTCATGCCCCGCACACGCATCGATGAGCTGGTCAATGAATGGCGTAGGGAAATTGTCTTTGGGACAGGCGCGGTTTAGATCTCGGAAGTCAGTGCATACTCTAAGGGTGCCTTGTTTCTTGTTGATGGGAACAGGGTTTGAAACCCATGTGGTATAAGCAATAGGATAAATGAATCCTGCTGTGCGAAGTTTCTCGATCTCTGTTTTGACAGCTGGGAGTTTGGAGGGGTGTATGGGACGCTGTTTCTGACGAACGGGGGTTATATCAGGCCATGTGTCGATGTGGTGTTCTATAATGGCAGGGTCAAGGCCAGGGATTTTGGTATAGGACCAGGCAAAGACATCACGGAATTCTTTGAAGAGTGCTTTGTACTCGTCAACCTCCTGCTCAGTGCAAGATTCTCCTAAAGCGATGAGTTCGGGGGTGCCCCCGGGGGCAGCAAGATCGATTTGGATAACAGGTGAGATGTTGGCCATGTTACCTTCTTCGAAGGCGTCGGGAGCAGGAATAGGGTCCTTGAACCAGTCGACCTTTGGGGGAAGGAAGTCTTTGGATTCCACTGCAAATTGGGGAGCAGTGCTAGAAGATGGTTCATCTGGGACAAAGTATGAACGATGATGCATGTCATTCCAGGGATAATCTGGGGCGGTGAGAGCCTCAAGAATTTCTTCATTACTGTGGAATGTTCGGGTTGTCAGATCGGTTGCTGAGGGGGCGGTGATGGAAGAAAACATATAAATGTTCTCGAACTCTTTTGAAGCAGAAGATTCCGGGGGGTGGATCTCCACAATGGGGAGTTGGGTTGTCTCAAGATCCAGATCTGAGGGGAGGATCTCGTCAATGGTGAGGTCTGCCGTCTCCAAATCCCGATTGTTCATCTCAAAGAGAGCTATTTTGTATTCAGGGAGATCGGGACAGTGATGGGAGTAATGCCCGTAAATATCACATAAGGCACATGGGTGGTTGGTGCGTAGGGATTTGTCGCGAGGCATAGGGGTTGACTCTAGATGGACCACCGGGATAGTGGGGTCTTCGTCGAGCATTTGCATGTATTCCTTTAATACTGGTAAATGAGGACATAGGTGAGTCGCATGGCCCAACTCATCGTAGAGCGCACATTTGGGAGGGGCACGGAATACCGGGGGGTTTTGGACTGTCTTAGGAGGTGGGACAGCAGTGTAAGGTTTGGGGCCTCTGCCCCCAGTGGGTTTGGTAAGAATATGGGATGGTTTAGCGGGGGTTGACGGGGTAGCGATACCAGGAGGTGGTTTCATGGGGGTTGACGGGGTAGCGACACCGGGAGGTGGTTGACTAGTAGTGGCTATGGGTTGCACTGGTTGCAGGACGACATCTGGTGTCAGCGGGCGAACTGGAGGCGAAAGATACCAAACGGGTAATCCTAAGGTTAAACCCGGGAGGCTAAGGGTAGCCATGACCGGGGTGCTAACCACTCCTGAGGGAGGGAAGAGGAAAGGTATGGTATGTATGGGTGTGGCACCAATGTGGCTAGGGACCAAAGGGGGTTGAGGCAACAACGGTGGTTGATTACTAGGGGTTCTCGTGTGGTGGGACAGAGTCAATAGGTCAGCCACTTCAGTAGTAGATGACGGTAGTGGGAGTAATGGAAAAGTGGAGGTCATCGGTGTGTCTGAGTAAAATCCAGGCCCCACAGAAGAAACCAAGGAGGTGGTGGCATCCGGAATAAGTTGTTCAACGATGGGGAGCATGGGCCCTATAGAAGAAACGGCTGTGTTGGGGTCACCCGAGATAGTTTGTTCAATCATGGGGAGAACATTTTCGGGTGTCGCGGCGGCCTTGGGATCGTAGTACGTGAGTTGGTCAACTTTGACCATGCGTCCCTCATGAGGGAACATCATGATGTGAAAAATGGTAGAAGCAACTGCCCGCATAGCATACATGTAGCTGCGGCCAAGTAAAAGGTTGTAGTCAAGCTGTGCATTGATAACCTCGATGTTTATCAGAACCATTTTACCAGCCAGCTGGACGGGGACATTGGTTAATAAACCTTGTGGTTGAGCTGAGCGACCGTCGTAGGCTCGCAACGCAGTGGAGGACGGTTGGAGAGGGGGGGATCCCATTTTCTGCCAGATGGAGATGGGCATGACACATGTGGAGGCACCTTCATCAATAATGCAGCGATGGACGACAAAATTACGGATGGAGACAGTAACTTGGAATGATAAGTTGGAGGGCAGGCGGGGTTCGGATTGGTCCAAATCATATGCCATTAACTGCGAATCATGTGGATCGATAGCCCCAATGGCTGAGAGTAAAGTCTTACGCTGCAAAGGGCAATTTCGTAAGACTTCTAACGCAGACATGGCGGCGGGAGATTGGGCTAAATCATCGACGATGTTGTAGTTTGACGCAGCCCGCGCATTAGGGTTGTTATTGATACGGGGAAGTGGGAAACGGGGTGCTTTGGGAGCTCCATCTAGTGGAGGTGGAGGTATACGTAACGGCTGATCGGTGGGATGAGCGTTAGTGGGGTTATTGGGGGGTGGTGCTTCCGAGGTGGAGCCATATTGGTTCCGCCGGGTCTGGAGGTTGACCTCATTGGAGGACATCATCAACAGATGGTGGGTACCTGAGTCAGATGGGGGTTGATCAGGAACAACGTAAGTGATTTGTTGGATAGGCGCAGTAGCTTGAGGGGGATCCAATGGTTCAGTGCTCACTAAGCCTTGGTGTGGTAAGGGGTTTTGTAGGACCAAAGGTGGCTGCTGAGGTTGTGTGGGATTGGGTGGTGCTTGAGGAGCCGCCTAACCTTGGCGTAGCTTATCAGCAGCCAAAAGTTATTGAACGCACTCCATATGTGGACAAAAGTGTGTGTAGTGGCCATAGACCCCGCAAACAGAACAAGGGAAGTTGGTTCGCAGGTTGGGGTTTTTTAGCCTGCTTGGGCGGGCGATCGGGGTTTTGGTTGGTGGGGGCTGCGTTATTATTAGCAGGGGGATTAGGGTGTTGTCCAGGTTGCTCGGTCGGCTGGTTGTTCCCATGATTTCGGCCGCTGCCACGGTTTTGTTCGCCCTGGTTGCGTTGGTTATTCTGGTTTTGCGGCGGGTTTTCTTGGGCGTAAACCTGCCCTTGGGTAGTAGGTGGGGTCTGAGTTTGCGTAGGTGCGGGAGCGGGCTGCGGTGGATAATATGGAGGGGGAGGCTGCATTGGCGCGGCTACTTGAGGGGGTTGTTGATAGTGCTGTGGAGCGGGTTGTGGGTTTGCCGCAGGGGCTGGCTGTGGCTGATAATAATGAGGTTGGGATTGTGGCGGCGCAAGAGCTGGTGCAGCCTGCTGGTGATAGTATGGCTGAGGTGCGACCGGGGAGGGGTAAGCAAAATTCATATTTCCGAAACACTGAGGTGGACATGAGGGTCCATGGGTATGGTGTTGATGGGGCATGTGAGCATACGAGCTGGTTGCTCCGGACTGTGATGTAGCCCGCGAAAGTTCAGGTCCAGGAGTAGGACGGGCTATGGAAAAGGGTTGAGGATGTGAAGAGAGGCGGCCAATGATGCCATCGGCAGCGTGGGATGCCCCCGGTGCATCGTGATGTGGGGGATCGCCTCGAGGGGCGTCCAGTATGATGGTGTAAAGATAACCCAACTGGGTGTAAATGAGATCAAACTGCTGGGCCTTAAGGATAGCCTCTTCTTCAGTCTGGGGTCGTTCGGCTGCCACATCCTTAGCAATGACCAGAAGGAGGGACTTGAGGAACCAATCGAGGAAGATCCGGTCATCTAGCTTGATTTTTCATAGGCTACGGCGTCGCCGCCATTCATGGATGTGGTCGGTGATGTGGGTAGCCGTGTTCTGTCTGCATGATAGAAGGATCTCGACGCCTGCGTCACAGCGAATAGGTAACTGGAAGAACTGGAGGAAGGTCGAGGCCAGGGACGTAAAGGTGGTGTGGGTTCCGTGGGGTTGCTCGATATACCATTTGGCAGCTGAGCCAGTGAAAGTGCGCTGTAATAAACGGAGGCGAATGGAGTCGTCTACTATGGAATTGGAGGAGCACCATAGATGGAAAGACATAATATGGTTCTGTGGGTCCTCACCTGCTTTACCCTCAAACTTAGGGATGTCCGAGGGGAGTTTGGTAGGGATGTGGGGCCACACTGGGTTGTGCCGGATGGGGTCGTTGGTTAACCTGGCTAGGTCAGGTAGCTTGAGGCTAGCCATGTATGGAAAACTGGATGGAGGGTGTGATGTGGTAGCGGGTTGGACCACGTTGGGGCTTATGCCCCCAGGTGGAGGGGTGACGTGAGGGATGTTACCCCCAAGTGGGGGAACTACGGTGGTAGGAGTAACTAATGGAGTAGGTATGGGTATTCCTGCCGTGGGGATAGGTACGGTGAGGGGAATGGTAGACGGGCCGCCTGTGGAGGGTATACCCATGATAGGTGTAGTAACTGGTATAGTGGTGGATGTACCACCA